>PVHP010044913.1:0-13907 GCA_004024765.1 Zapus hudsonius | reverse complement strand
AGGGGACCCCCTCACTAAGTGGAAAATTGGCCGAATTGAAAGCTGTTGATTGTCTCCCCCAGGCCCAGGCTCCTCCATTACACAAGTGCTCCTTTCTTGGTTTGCTGTTCACTCCTATTAGGAGTTGTGGTCAGCCTACTCATAACCACCGATTGTGTTTCCTGTCAGTGGTCTCTGTTTAGTCCAGCTGTCGTTGATCGTTTTCCCCTGGCAGCCTGTGCAGTGCCTTCCAGCACTACACTAACTGCCTTCTGGGGCTTTGAAGTCCTTTCTATCACTGTACCTGAGATATTTGTGCCTGCGGAATCTGGCCACAGGATGCAGCGTATCAAGGCAGCTGACCTCTTGGTAGCCAAGGAATGGAGAGAGCATTTCTGGTGCTAGTGGGCTTTATTCTTTTCCCACTTTGATTCTATTTGGACCCCCAGCCTGTGGGATGGTCCTGCTCACACTCAGGGAGCGTCCCCACCCCTTGGGTAACCCTCTCAGGAAACACCCTCAGGGCTGGTGCAGAGAAGTGCTGTCCCAAGCTCTTCTTAGGTTGACCACCAAGACCAATCATTACACTGGCTGTGCAAGAACACTGTAATAGTCCTCGTCTCTGACATGGGATCTCATGTCTTTTGCAAGGATCCATGCAACATAAAAAATTAACTGACGTATAAATATGATAAAATAAAGACCAGGTTCTGATAGCTGCGTGCATCTACAGTTCATCAGGTAATGATCTATGAAAGCGCTGCAAAGACAGAGGGTCTTAGTGGATCTGAGGACAAGCTTCATGCTGGGACTAGCAGAGTCGGTGTTGGGCAAAGAGAAGACAGCCTGGGGTTGACCCCTGCCCACCCCAGGACCCGTGCCTCCAGGACCATGCGTTCTGAGGGCCTCACTTCTCAGTGTGGCTCCAGCATCTTAGGAAACCGCTCTTTGTTCCACAATTGTTAGAAAAACCTATTCAAAACTCCTGCCTTTTCTATTGCAGGAGTCCAAAATGTCTCCTTATGTTTTAACCAAACAGAATGAAGACAGCAGCAGAGAGAACTCAGCTGTCTTCTCTCATTCAGGCATTAAAGAGATTTGCAAATCTGCCAAATGGTGCCACTCTCCTGCCTACAGGCTTTTTTTTTTTTTTTTTGGAAAATAGAGTTTATTTTGTGAAAATTAACTCTGAACTTCCCCATGTAACTCCATTTTGTTTCAGCTAACCCCATTTCTGTGGGACTCCCCCCTTCTGGAAACTACATCCTGGTTAACAGAATATTCTTACCCAGTTACACCTGCTGTACCAGAAAGTTTATTGTTTCTGCAGCAATGGGCTAAGTAATGGTTTTTTTTTGGAGGAGATCTTGATGTAGGGTCTCACTTTAGCCCAGGCTGACCTGGAATTCACTATGTACTCTCAGGCTGGCCTCGAACTCCTATCTCTGCCTCCTGATTTTAAAATTAGAAAATGAACAAATATTTTTAAATGTCTCAGTTTAAAGTAATAATATAGTGAATATTGATAAATATGACCCTCACAAATAAAACTCTTTGGGGTTTTCAAGTTTTAAGTACCCAAGCGTGGTTCCGAGTTCAAAACCTTTAAGAACTGTTGGCCTAAATATGGAGTAGTCCAGCTAACAAATTAATAAATAAAACGTGTTTCTAACTCACCCTTGAAAACGCTTCATGACAATGGCTTTATTCACGTAGCACAGTCTGAGATTCCCCTGAGCTTTTGGCTGGACCACAGTGGACATCAGATAGCTCTGGCCTAAGTCTTGTCCCCACCCTGCTGTCACTAGGGTTCCCTGGGACTGACTGGTAGTGTAAAGCCTACCCTTCCAGGTAAGCCCATGAAAGAGGCAGGAGCTGGGTCCTGAGCATGAACTTGGGGCTGTTTGGGTCAAAGAACCTGGAGCATGGTCCTTGGGTGTGGGAGCTGTTTTCAGGTAAGCACCTCCTGTTGAGGAAGGCCCAGGGACTGCTCTCCCAGGGAGGGGAGCTGTAATTTAGATTTGGGCCCCTCTCTCTCAAAGCCCCAGGGTGGTGCTACTGGAAGATGGTGGAGCCTCTAACAGTTGTGACCTCCTTTGATCTTCTTCAGCACTTTGGCAGCATGTTCTCCAAGGGCATTGTGGGATTCCAATCCTCTCCTTTCTCTTTTGTCTTTTTGGTCCCAAGGTGGGCTGCTTTGGGACCATGGCCTGCTGCCTTGCTATTGGTCCCATAGGCATCGTGGCCGTTGATCATGGACATGGATTTCCCAAATCGTGAGCCAAAATAACATTTTCCTCTTTGTAAGTCATCTCGGGCATTTCATCATAGTAATACAAAGCTGACGGCTATGGGGCAGAGCAGGACCCCGTCTCAGTATCGGCAGTGGTCATGAAGGCTCCTGGCTGGAGCCCGTGCTCTTCCTGTCCACCAGCCGGGCCTTCCTGAGTGCAGACACTCCTCTTCTGCCCTGTGCAGACCTGACAGGTGCGTCCCCAACGACTGACTTGGGGCTCATTCAAAGAGTCTGCTATTTCTGAATTGCTGTGGAGACCCATACAACCTTTATATTGGATGGATTTAACTGGTTGGCTGCAGAAAAAGGGAGTTTTATTTTTAAATGAGTGGAAATTATTTATGAAAAAATTTCTCTTAAATTATGTTGCTCTTTTCCATATAGGAGCCAAGGGAGATACGCTCATACTAACTAGGAAAATAAAAATATTTCTCTTTTGCTTAACCATCCTTCATACTCCTCAGTGATTATGCAGAATATATAATGAATATATTACATATAATCAATCAGTTGCATTTCAAAAATAACTTAAAGGACACAAACAACAGCAGTTTTTAGAAAATAGCTTCAAAAATGTAATTTCGAGTGTGTGTGCCATTATCAAATCCTCTGACTGGTTTTGCCAGATTTTCATAGGAGAGTTTCATGGCATGTCTTAGAATATGAGGGCAATAACCCTGGCAGTGCTGTCTGGCAGGCTGGTGCAGTTAAGAAATATTGTGGGGAGCCTGTTATGTAAAATTCACTGTAGGCTAAAAAAAGGATGAAATTCATAATCTTACCCCTTTTTCAGTCCTACCTTTGAGAAGGCTTTCTACTAAGAATTTCACGTTTATCCGTCCGCTTGTAGATCATCCAACCACCCCTGCCTGTCTATCCCCCTCCATCCATCCACTCAATCCATCCATCTATACATACATCCTCCATCCATCCACCCACTTGTCCATTCTGCCAGTCATCCATCTGTGAATCACTCCACCAATCCATTCAGCCACTCATTCATCAAACCATCCATCCATCCACCTGCCCATCCCCCACTCCACCCATCTATCAATCATCCAGGGATATTTGGATGTTGGCTCCAAGAGGAGTCAAGCCTAATACAGATCTCCATGGAACTGCAGAAGGTCAGGGAATTGGTTGTCCCATCTACTTCAGTTGATACCTTTATAAAGGAAGTTATGAGCCATAGCACAGGGGCACCTGCTCCTTTTGTCAAAAGAGTAACACAAATTATTTTTAAAAAATCAGTCTCATGACCACGTGACTGAGAGCAATGTTGCTTTCTGATAGAGACCCTACAATGAAGGAATGAATCTTTACCATGCAACAGGATTCGTGTCTGGGTATTTTTGAAGTCAACCGTTTGTTTGACAGATGTGAAGACCCCGTAATTCCCACCCCTTTCTCTGCCAACATAACTACCAGCCCCTGAGTCAGCAAGCACTTCTCTGTTTCTCTGAAGGCAGGGAATGCTCTAATGTAGACAGAGGAGAGTTAGGAATCAGGGAAAGAGCCTCTGTACAGACCAGCCAGGCACAAGAACCGACCCTTGAAGTGGGGGTTCGGGAGGGGGAGTGAGTCCAGTACCACCCAAACTGAAGGCCTGAGCAGGATCTCCATGAGATGGTGGGTCCCAGAGGGAGAAGAGCCAGTCACATTCACTTCATGGCCACCATGGGAGGGGACCTTAGTTCTTTCAGCACCTTCTAGGACCTGTGCCTCTCTTTTGTTCCTCAGTCACCTCCAGGTCTCATGTCAACAAGCTGGTGCAGCTGCTCTGCATGTTGAGGTGAGCTTTGCACCAGCTGTCACTGTCCTCCACAGGTGACATCTGAGAGGTCTGGCTCTCTCTCTTGTGAGACCACCTTGCAGCTGGGGAGCGGTCAGGACTGGACCTGCTGCTGTCCCTGGATGCATGAGGGCAGAGATGACTGTCTGCTCCTCTCTGCAGCTGTGCGCATGTGCGCTAGGGAGGAGGGAGGGCTGCCAAATCGATAGGTGGCAGAGCACTGGCTGCAGGCTCCCTAGGCTGCTGCTTAGTATTTACCAAGTAAAAGTCATTGCCCTGGAGACGCTGGGTTTATTGACAGTGAGAGATGAAGGCCGTCTGGCCCTCGGATCTGCACAGCAAATTTTGTGTTTCTGAGCTGAGAATCAGGGAGAAAAGCCTTGAGGACCAGAGATTGTCAGGGGCTGGTGGGATGATGCCTGTACCTCTGCCCTGGGTGGCTAGTCTGGCTGCAGAGGGCTATCTTCCCCCCTTCCTGGCCACCCTGAGCTCAGTCCTCCTTATTTCTATCCTCTGCCTCTTATAACTATTTCAGGTCAAATTAAGGGAGGAAGGGTGTAGGAATGTCCTATAACCTAGGCTTTCCATATCAGCCCCACTTTAGGCCTGGGAGATTGTACTTCTCTGGGTTCTTCCATAATTTGGAGTACTTTTCTCAAAATTTTTCAGGTGGGCATTATGCCTTTAATCCCAGCAGTCCAGAGGCAGAGTGGATCACTGTGAATTCAAGGTCAAACTGGGACTACAGAGTGAGTTCCAGGTCAGTCTGTGTGAGAGTGAGACCCTACCTCAAAACAAACCAAAAACCAAAAAATTTCCCCAAGTTTCCTTCTAATACTTGGGAGATGGGACTCCCCAAGACTGAATGGAGATCCCGTGAGAGCCTGGTGGTTCCTGCTTCTTTCTGCTCTGCGCTCTCTGACCCTGTATCCTGAGTGTGAGCTTGATCATGTGCCTCAAAGAACTCTGGGACTTGGGCCAATGGTTATTCTGAGGACCCCTGTGGCTGGGCCTGGGTTCCAGGAAGGTGGCCAAAGGGACACAAGGCCCCTGCTAGCCGATACAGTCTTCCTTTTGTGGGGCTGTCTGATGTGGGCCATTAGAACCATGCCAACATGCTGATTTTAGCTGCCCCGAATAGTTTATATAAGCAAGGACTTCCAAACACATCCGCTCAGAGCCTGAGCTCCTGGGAAATACCACAAACCGTCCCCCTGATACAACTGAATGTCTGAGCACCCATCCTCCCTCTTGCACTCTCTCTTCCAGCACCCTTTATGGACCTTTGTCTGCTCACTGAAAAGTCATCCCTCCCACCGAAACTCAGCTCTTGCTTTCATCACCCCCTTTTGATTAGCTGTCAGTCAAGCACGTGGTTTGGGGAGCCTGAGCCAGGCAGGCGATGATGTGGGATCCCAGGTAGGCTCCACTCCTCTTTGTGCCCAGTCCCAACACCCTCTTCCTGGCTGCTCTTGTCTTCTCCCTTCCTGGGGTTCTCAGCCCCTCTGTGTGCCTGGCAATGGAAATGACTCACAGCCCTGTTTCCCCAGGGCTGAGCTCTGCCTGCTCCAAGCAGGCTCCATACCAATGGTGCGGTTCTGGTGAGGTCCATGTGATGGAAGCTTGGTCCCTAGCATGGTAATGTTGGGAGGTGAGGGGACCTTTAATGTTTGCCCCTATTGTGGGTGCCCTGAGGACTGGTTATGCTCATGCAGGGGTCTCAGAATAGACACCTGGGACATTGGAAGGTCTCATATTTGTGACAGGTGCTTCCTCCCAGACACCAGATAAAGGTCACTCCCAAATTCCAGGATAACAACATTCACTTATCTGGAAACTGTCAAACAGAAGAATGCCTGCCCTTTACTGTGCTGAGTCCTGCAGGGTGTGACAGGGACCATGAGGACAAGATGCCTGCAAGCCTTGGCGGGCCACTCCCGTGCTTCTTGGAAGGGACAACATCAGGTGGTCCCCTCCCAAGGCCCATCTGAGGTCTGAGAACACATGATCCTATGCGTCATGGAAGGCAGGATCCTGGCCCAGGCCCTCTGACGGCCTGTTGGGAGAGAGGGAACATAAATGCCAGAAGTGGCCACAAGATTTGTTTTGCTGACATTACCCACAAGGACAAATGGCTAGCTTCACAGCCAAACCTGGATTCTCTCCGACTCTGAAGAGGGTGTCCAGAGCTGCAGACCCTACTTGCTCACCTCCGGATCTGTGGAGGTGTCGTCCCTGTGGAGGGGCAATCCTTTCTAGCCATCCAGGGCCTCACCCAACCTATCGTCCATGTGGACACCTGACTCAGGGGTCCAGCGAGTCCTCTCCTTGCCTGGTGGGCTTTCTATAGTGCTATGGTTCAAATCAAAGGTGTCCCTTAGCAGCAGCTCAGATAGAAGCCTGACCCCTTCCCCCAAGTGGCAATTCTGGGAAGTGGTGACACTTTTAAGAGGGGCATGGGCTCAGTTGGTAAGGCACTTGCTGTGCAGGTTTGAGGACCTATGTAGATGCTGGGCATGGCTACACACCTGTCAACCTAGTGCAGAGGCAGACAGGTGGGGCTCCTTGGCAAGCTGGCTAAGCTACAATAGTGGAATAGGTGACCCCCAAGTTCAGTGAGAGACCCTGTCTCAAAATAAGGTGGAGTACAACTGAGGAGGACCTCTTCCACACACACTCATATACATGTGCACAGGCACCTTCTCCCCCAAGTGTGTGCGCACACACATACGAGCATGGGCATGCTCTTGTGTGAGCGTGTACTCGCGTGTGCACACACATACAGGCACGGGTGTGGATGCGTGCACATGCAGGAGAGTGCAGTTAGTAGGAAGCAAAAGGGACTTTAAGGGATTTTCTTCTCGAAGCTTATACGCTTGTGGGAATTTGTTGTTAGAAAGAATTCTGACACTTCTCGTGCATCTCTTCTTCTTACTGTCTTGCTATGTGACATCTGTTTCTCTCTCAATTTCACATGATTCCATCTGCTGAGTTGTGAGGTAGCTGAAAGGGTCTTGCCAGGGGCCAAACACATATGCCTGGAATTTCAGCCTCCAAAACTATATATTTTCCAGCTTCAGGTACTTTGTTATAGCAACACTAAATACACTGATATGGTGGGCCCACCCCATTCCTGCTTGTGTGCCCTTCTCTCTGGTTGGCTCCCTTTGCAGACATCCTTTATCTCTTCCTGGCCGCAGTCCTTACCATGTCACACAGGTCTGCTTGGTTCCTAGCTGTAGGACTATTGAGCACTGCTGCTTGCCCTACTGCTACACATCCTGTCCCCAGGTGGATTGTTCTGGAAGTCTTACTCTTCCCAGGGTCTCCCAGCCCTCAGCAGAGCTGAGAAAGAAAATCTAAGACTAAGGCCCCTTACCACTCAATGGCCTGAGCATGGTGGGTCCTCCAGTACTGCTGGAAATTTGGGGAGGGCGTAAGCATCCTCACATGCTGGGCTTGCTGTTAGGTCCCAGTGACAACTTAGACCACGAGGGCCCACACCATGTTGGTGGGAGAAGCTGTCACACAGAGTTCAAGGTGGAGTTCCAGTGTGACTGGACTCCCATAACAAAGTGCCCCAGTCTAGGTGGATTACACAAGGGTGGTATCTCACAGACCTGGAGGCTGGATGGCCAAGGTCAAAGTTTCAGCAGGGCAGGTTCTTTCTGAGCCCTCTTCTTTTTCCTTGGCTTGAAGATGGTTCTCTTCTCCCTGTTTTCATATGGTGACTGAGACCAAATTTCCTCGTTTCTTGCATGTGTGTAGTGTGTATGTATACGTTCATATGTGTGTGTGTACACTCTTGTGTGTGAGCATGAAGAGGCCAAAGGACAACCTCAGCTGTTATCCTCAGGTACATCATCCACTTCTTTTGAGACAGAGTCTCTCATTGGCCTGGAGCTTATCAATTAGGCTAGACTAGCTAACCAGCAAGGAGTATATTTCCCAGGAGTCTCCAGGGTTTATTTCCTGTTTCTGCCTCCCCAGAGCTGGAGTTCTAGGTGTGCTCCATCATGCCTGCATTTTACACAAGTTCTTGTGATCATGCTTGTAAGACCCCCTGAGCATCTCTTCAGCCCCCTCACTTTTTTCTTCATCTATTTGTTTATTTGCACGCAGAGAGAGATGGGAGAGAGAGAGAGAGAGAGAGAGAGAGAGAGAGAGAGAGAGAGAGAGAGAGAGAGAGAGAGAGAGAATGGGCACATCAGGGCCACAAGCCACTGCAAATGATCTCCAGATGCAGGCGCCACTTTGTGCCTCTGGCCTCACGTGGACACTGGGGAATCGAACCCCGCTCGTTAGTCTTTGCAGGCAAGTGCCTTAACCACTGAGCAATCTCTCCAGCCCCATGCTGTCTTTAAAGAAGGCATTATATGTACAAAGCAACGGAGAGGGTAAGGTGAGTTCCTCGCATGGGCCAGAAATAGCAAAGGTGAGACACAGGCATGTATGTCCATATGCGTAGGCAGTCAGGTTCCTTTCCTCACTTTTTTTTTGAGACAGAATCTTATGGCCTAGGTTGGTCTGAAACCCACTATGTAGCCACAGATGACCTCAAATTCCTGCTCCTTCTGCTTCCACCTCTCAAGAGATGGAATTACAGGCTTGTGTCACGATGCCTGACTTTAATCTCCTCTTCTAGGGGCCACCAACACTATTGAATTAGTACGCACCTATTTTATACCATTTTACTTAATAACTCTCAAAAGTTTTTCTAAAAGCACTCACCTTTGGAGGCACTGGGAGCTGGCTGGGGGGGCATGATGGAGCTTATTTGGTCTCCAAAAATAACCACAAAGCTAGCTTACTTCCTTTATTTTTATGTTGGGGCACACAGAAGCTGGGAGAAGCCAGTGGCCAGTTCTGAGCAGAGCTGATGGAGGGAGCTGGTCACCTGAGCACACCATTCTCAGGTTCTCTGAAATCTTTGCAACAGTATTGAGTGACCTGTCCTATGGAGGGAGAGCTAAGGCATTACCTGGACTCTGGCTTAGGCACAGAGGTGGACCTAGGAGCTCACAGGTCCCGTACCACCATACCCTGTACCTGGAGAATTTGTGCTGCTCCTGGTGAGACATAGTGGAGTCCAACCTAGCAGGAGCATCTTGCAAGATGGCTACAGAGCAGTGATGTGTGTGTGTGTGTGTGTGTGTGTGTAGGGGGGGATGGCGGAGGTTATTACATGTAGCCAGAAGCTACCACTCCTGGCCCACAGTAACAGTACAAATAACAGTCCTGGTCAGGAACTCTTGGCTGGATGGGGTGACCAGGTGATTGTCCTGTTATTTCAAACCTAAGGAGAGGTTTTAGGGGACTGAGGATGCTGCCTGATCAGGTAGGGACCACTGGCCACCACTGCCACAGTCACCCTGGTGACCATCCTTGATTTACCTATCATATGCTTCTTCAAAAGTGAAGGGGGGCTCAGCAGTTAAGGCACTTGTTCAATTCCCCAGTACCCACGTGAAGCCAGATGTACAAAGTGGTGCATGCATTTGGAGTCTGTTTGCAGTGGCTAGAGGCCCTGGTGTGCCCGTTGTCTCTCTGTCTCTCTCTCTCTGTTTGCAAATAAATAAAAAAAAATTTAAAAAGTGAAGGAACTCAAGGGACATTTGTGCAGAAATATTAAACTATGATCCCTTGAAATTCTAAATGAAAATAGTACTTTTCTGAACCCTACAGATAGCAAGTATGCTGGCATATTTCATGTAGGAAAATCTGGGTTGATGAGAAGACATGAGAAGCATCTCTTCATTCCAATGACCCACATGTTTTTCATAAAGGGTTGAATGGTATCAACGCCCACACCCACCCTATAGTCTGTGTGTGCCCATGCCAGCGCAAAATCCTTCCTGCAAAGTGGCCCCTCCCCCATCAGTGGTTTTGCTATTTCAGTTCATTGTGGTCAACTGTGGTCCAAAACTACTAAATGGAAAATTCCAAAAATGATTCATAAGTTTTAAATTATGCGCTGTTCTAAGAAGCATGATAAGGTCTCGTGTCATCCTGTTGTGGGTTTTGAGAGTGGAGGAACCTTTGTCAAGTCTGGATGGGCTTAGCTTGGGGATTAGAGTGCTGGATACAAAACAGCCACTAAAACTCAAGCCAGAGGTTCTCTAGTACTTTGTCCCACAGTTGCATGAAACAGTGAATGAGAGAAGGGGGCATTCAAAGAAGGATGTGCAAGCAAGGTTTATTGGAAAGAGATAGAACAAAGTTCCCTGCAGAAGGGTCGAGGGACTATGGTGGCCTTTATAGGTTTGGAATGAGTCAGAGTGATGACTCAGGGAAATGAGGCTTAGGACAGGTACAGATGTGATAGGTCTGCCTAAACACATGCGGGGTCTTTGATTGAAGAGGTAAGATAAGATTGCATAGACTCAAGGGAATCCTCTTAAGGAAGTTGAAGGGTCAGGAAGTGGGGAAACCAATAGGCAAGGCTGGCATCCTGAGGAGCCAGCAGCCACCATCGGGGCAGATCTGTTTGCGTCTCCTTGAGGTCGTGTGACCTGACTAAACTGCCTATAATGTGGGTTGCCTGGTGCGTTAATCAGGGTTCTCTAGAAGAACTGAACCAGCACAATTGTAGTGAAAAGGGAGTTTATTGGATTAGCTCACAGCGGTCCCACAATAGCAGTCTGCAAGCCCAAGAGTCAAGGGATGAGTAGCTGCTCAGCCCACGTGGCTGGATGCCTCAGCAGTCCGAATCTGACACTGAAGGCCTGAAAGGTTCCTGGGGAGCCGCTAGTCTTCAGTCCAGGCTGGAAGGCTGAGGAAGCTCCATTTCAATGCCCATGAAGAGATAGACGCATGACAAACTCCAGCAGCCAGGCAGGCAGGGAAGGGAGAGAGATTTATTTTTCCTTTAGACAGCCTTAGGGTGGGGTCTTGGAATCCTATCCCAGACTTGTTGGCTTCCTGAGTGCTTGGAATTTCCTTCCTGCACTGCCCTCCCAGGGAAGGATATTTGTTTTTAGCTCCCCTGAGCTTCCTTACATCCTGCCCCCTACTGAGAGGGCTGCCTTCCTGTGAACATCCTCAGAAACACACCCAAGTTTACTAAAAAGGTCAAATTGACAACAGAATTTAACCACCACAAGTCTACCCCTTGTCAATTTGACAATAAACCGTATCTCCTTACATTATACTTAATTTCCAAATGAAGACAGTAACGAGATCAAAATTCTGCCTGGCATGATATAACTATCCCATATACAACTGGAAACGTATAATCTCCCTCCAACACAAAACAAGGTCCCTTGAGGAATGCTTAATCTCTAATACCTAATAAATTAAATATAAATTCAACAATGGTTAACTAATGATATAATCTCAATATTAATTACAAAATAGAGAAATAGAGGAAAAACAAAGGTATTGGTATACATAGGCACAAATATTCTTAGCAAAGTAAGACAAAAAAAATCTCATGGCAATTATAGCCCTCATATTTGGAACTGGTCACATGGCCTTAGCTGGTATTTGTGACTACCTTCTACTACCCATTCTGTATTTTCTCCATCTTCAGCAAGCATCTCAGCAGGTCTTGGTTCTTTACCTGGAAAGGTAAGCCATACTTTCACTCCTGATGGATCTGGGCCATTTTTCACACTGCCTTGATTGGGATGTTGTAGTTTCCCATTGACTTTGATAACAGGGTATGGTAACACCAAGAGGCTCCCTATAGAGTCTCCTGCACTCCAGATATACTCTCCCTCGCCTCCAATATGGTGGAACACTCCAATTTCTCCTTGGTAGTCTGGTTCAGTCTCTCCTAACACTGTAACTCTTTTCTTGGCCTGTTGACTGGAGGGCATCAGGTGCCCAGAGTGGCCAGAAGAGAATCTTAGCTTCCAACTCAATAGAAGGCACTTTGTGCCTCCTGGAAAAAGCACTCCCTACTCTGGAACCAAGACTTCTAGGCCAGCAGAGTGTAAGGTTCAGGAACAGGAAGCAAAAAGTTGGCTAGTGGGTCACTTGCGTAATAGTAAGTGGTGCCATTCCCATTTCTATCACTTGATTCCTGGACTCGTGAATCCGGGCTATAGGAGAAACAGTACCATATATAGGACCCTGGTTCAGAGCATTCACAGCCTGATGGAGAACCCTGCCCCAGCCCTCCAGGCTAGTGCCACCTAGTTGGCATCCTAGCTGGTTCTTTTTTTTATTTAAAGTTACTTTATTTTTTTTTATTGTCCATAATGAGTTACAACATTTAGTGGGCAAACAATGAGTTGTTATCCCCAATTCCCCGCTGCCCTCCCCTCCCCACTCCGCTGGATAACCTCCTCCAGGGGTCGTCTGGATCAGCCTAGTATTCAGCCAGGTTCTCCTGGCCATGCCTCTGGATAATCTCCCCCACCACGGCTCTTACAATCTTTCCGCCCCCTCTTCCACTCAGTTCCCTGAGTCGTGGTGGATGAGTATTAAGGCTGCTTTAAGGTTGTGAGCTTAGGGGTCTTTGTGTCGAAATCGTTGGTTTCTGTCTCACTGGCTTATCCTGTGTTGATTGAATGGCTGTGGCTGTGGGCCCCTTGTTCATCCCGTCCCTAGCTGGTTCTTTAAAAGGCCATTCCACCGTTCTATCAAGCCAGCTGCTTCAGGATGGTGGGGCACATGGAAGGACCAGTGAATTCCATGATCATGAGCCCACTGCTGCACTTCCTTGGCTGTGAAGTGAGTTCCTTGGTCTGAAGCAAGTGGATAAGGCACTCTGTGAGCCCATGGATGGTAGTTTTTGCTGAAGCACTCCGTGCAGGAAAAGCAAATCCATACCCAGAATAAGTGTCTGTTCCAGTCAGGACAAAACGCTGCCCTTTCCATTATGGAAGTGGTCCGATGTAGTCAACCTGCCACCAAGTCCATTTTCCACGAGGAATGGTACCATATGGAGGGCCCAGTTTTGGTCTCTGCTGCTGGCAGATTAGGCACTCAGCAGCAGGTACAGATCAGCTTTTGTTAATGGAAGTCCATGTTGTTGGAGCCATGCATGATCTGCATCCTTGGCACCATGGCCATTTTCTTCCTGGGCCCATTGGGCAATGACAGGGATGGCTGAGGAAAAGAGGTTGGCCACTGTCCACAGATAGGCTCAGCTTATCTGCTTGATATTAGAGTCATCCTCCGATGAGGTCACCTTCTAATCTAATCTTCTAATAATATCATCAATATAATGAACCAACATGACACCTTGTGGAAGAAACAAGCAATCAAGATCTCTGTCAACTAAGCTATGACACAGGGCTAGAGAGTTAATATAGCCTTGAGGTAAAACAGTGAAGGTGTATTGCTGACCTTGCCAGCTAAAAGCAATTTGCTTCTGGTGGTCCTTATGGACTGGTACGGAGAAGAAAGCATTTGCAAGATCAATAGCTGCATACCAGGTACCAGGAGATGTGTTCATCTGCTCAAGTAAAGAAATCACATCTGGGACATCAGCTGTGATTGGAGTCACCACTTGGTTAAGGGGTCTTGGTTCTCTGTTACTATAATGCACAGTAGCTTTTTTGTTCCTTTGCTCTGGAACTTTTCTGCTTACACAGATCAAGCAGGAACTTAGTAAGCTTCTTGTCTATTTTACTTCTGGGAACACCACGATTCATCAGCCAGTATCAAAGGTCTGCATGAGTCATACGTATCATCACGAGCATTGTTGTGCCAATGGATGTCCATTGTTTTTGTCAATTCAGTGCTGCCACTCGGCCCTGTTACTCCAAGATCCAGTTAGGCCCCTTGCAGCTCCCAGTGCGGTGTCTTCTTTACACATAACAGCAACCACTGGGAACTTTAAACGTGCTGGAGCACCTCTCACAAATCTGTTTCTTATAGTCAGTGAAG
>PVHP010044912.1:0-13914 GCA_004024765.1 Zapus hudsonius | reverse complement strand
GTATTTATTGTCTTGCATTTAGTAAATTACATTTTTTTACATTTAGTGTAACTATTGATTATTTAAACTTAAATATATCATCAGCTCATTTCCTAATTGTCAATCTGTTTCTGTTGTTCACCCATGCCTTTTTGTCTTCTTCAAAATCTATTAGGAACTATTTACTATTTTCATTGTCCCATCTACTGTTAGCGTTTTTATTTTATTTTTATTATTACCTAATGATTAAATAAATACTCTTGGTGATTCGTGTGGGATATTATTTTATCAATTAAAACACATGATACAATACAAAGACTTGAGTATTTTTATTAAACATTCATTTATTTCACATCCTAACTTTAGTGCCATTATTTTCCTGCATTCGAAACGTGTAAATTCAACAATCAATTGCTATTAGATTTTATATGATAATCATCGAGATTCATCCACTTTAATCTCTGCGTTCTATTCAGAAACTGGAATCGTTTTTCTTCTATTTCATTAGCGTTCATTTTAGTTAGTATTTATTGTAGACATGCCATTGTCAAATTCAGTTTTCGTTTTGCAAAAAAAGTCATCTTGTTAACATTTTTTAAATCATGTTTCGCAAAAGATAGAGGCTTAGGCTATTTTTTTGTCTCTTTGAAAATATTGTGTCTTCTGGATTCCATTTTTTAAATGAAGAACAGTTGACAGGCTCAGCATTGCCCCCAGACAGGGAATATGCTCTTTCCCACTCTGCGTGTTTATAATCTCTCCCTTCATGTTTTCAGGAATATAACTGTATGATCTCCAGTGGGAGTTTCTATAGGTTGACTCACATTTGATGCTCAGGGAACTTCATTCTGTCCTGTGATGTCTTTTGTCATGCTTGAAGAATTGCCACTCATTTCTCAAAGGGATTTGTCTTTATCAGAATGTATAGATTAAGGTACAGGTTTGAAAGTGAAATAGAAAAAAAATTACTATTTAATTTAAAAACTGTTCTTCCTTTAAACCTACTGAGGGAGAAATAGGTAGCCAGTCAGAAGAGAGGGCTCAGAAAAAGAGAACACCCCCTACCCCATGTGCTTCAGCATGGCCGGTGTTTTCTATAATTTTCTTCTCTTCATCAACTAAGTCTTACCCTCTGGCCTATGGATTTAATTCTTTAAGATCATAAGAATCCGGGGAACCCTAAATTTATCAGCAAGGAGGCTCAAGATACTCATTACAATACTAAGATAACTTCAAGCTGAAAGTTTATAAGTACGTTTAACAAGTAATGTACCAGGTATTACAAGACACTAGTACGATAAATATTCTACCTTAAAACTTAAATTTGGGCTGGAGAGATGGCTCAGCGGTTAAGGCACTTGCCTCCAGTGCCTAAGGCCCTGGGTTCAATTCCCCAATACCCACATAAGCCAGACCCACAAGGTGGTGGCCCTGGTGCGTGCGTGCTCTCTCTCTCTCTCTCTCTCTCTCTCTCTCTCTCTCTCTCTCTCTCTCTCTCTCTCTCTCTCTCTCTCCTTGAAAAATGAATAAATAAAATATTTAAAAAAATAAAAAAAAAAACTTAAATTTGCAAAAGATAAATAAATGAACGTTAGAACTTTAAGCATAAAGAAAATATTAGAGGTATAAAAAGGTCCTTCATTAAACAAAAAAATGAACAAAGGAACACAAGGAAGGATACTAATTCACAATAGCAAGTAGAAAATGTCCATTAAAATATCAGGAAGCTACAACTCACTTCTCTCACAATGACTAACATCAAAATCTGCACAGTTATCAAGTGCTAGTGAGGATCTGTAGAAACACCCTGCTGGTGGGAACATTTAACCCACAGAGACCTGAAAAGTAATGCAGCAACTTGTACTGATGTTGAGTGCAATAAGAAGTTCACATTTAGGGCTGGAGAGATGGCTCAGCAGTTAATGCACTTGCCTCCAGTGCCTAAGGCCCTGGGTTCAATTCTCCAGGACCTACATAAGCCAGACCCACAAGGTGGTGGCCCTGGTGCGCTCTCTCTCTCTCTCTCTCTCTCTCTCTCTCTCTCTCGCTCTCTCTCGCTCTCGCTCTCGCTCTCTCTCTCTCTCTCTGCTTGAAAATGAATAAATAAAATATTTTTAAAAGTTCACATTTAAATATATACCTGAAAACTACCGCCCCATGTGCACAGCAAGACTAGTGTAAGGTGTGTAGGATAGCACTGTTTATAACAAAAATACATAGGCCTAAATACACTCAAATTTTTATTTCATCTGAAGTTAAATAATGAAACTGAAAAGGGTTTTTAAAATTTGTAAATATTTTAAAAATATAAGTACTAATAAGAATCAATCCTGGGACAGATGATATCAAAAGCCTAAAATTATAACAGCAAACCAAACTGTTCATATAAAACAAGTATGACATTAGCATCATGTCTCAGTATATTTTTATGGAGACAAAAACCATTTAAAGTAAATCTGTTAAAGATATAGAAACTTTTTTTATTCTATATTACTGCTACATGAGAGCATAGCATTAATGGAAATAAACAAAAAGTTCAAACATTTTCCTGTGAACATATTTTGGTGAACATCAATATTATACAAATATAAATACAACTAATTTTCTCCTTATCATACGTTTATTCAATCTACTCACCAAGTCTTAGTGTTAACTTCATACTTATAAAGATCATCTACCAGTCCATATTTATTTCCTGGTAATGCTTTATAGCCTCCATGAACATATATGCACTTTGTTATTTCGTCATACACACTTGTATGGCCATATCCACCTTGTACAATAGCTCCTTTAGTTTCTGGAACAAGCCAAGTGTTTGATGCTGTAACCGAAAGAAAGAAATCATGAGCATCAAGATACATTTAAAAATTTAACTAATATATAACGAGTTACATCTAGTGACATTTTGTGAGTAAATATGGCATACCTAATATTCATCTTATCAGACAGGCTTATTAAAGGTCTTATATTAATGCTGGGGCTTAAGTAACACTGGTTCCCCCAATGATGAAACTAAACTCTGAAATACTGAAAATCCAACTGTTTGTGTGTACAAAAAAGAAAAAAAGGAAACTCTGTTCTTGTATGAATTTCTATATTTAAAAATAGTCCTTAATAAATTACTTTATATTATGAGGGTCACATATGTAACAGCCTTTGAGTCTGATATAGCAAAGATAAAAAATGATTAACTGGGCTGGGAAGATGGTTTATAAGTTCAAGTTACTAGCTCACAAAGATTGTAGGCCCAGGCTTCAATTCCCTAGTCCCCACAGAAAGCCAGATGCACAAAGAGGCACATGGGTGTGGAGTTCAATTGCAGTGGCAAAAGGTCCTGGTGCCCATTCTCATTCTCTCTCTCTCTCTCTCTCTCTCTCTCTCTCTCTCTCTCTCTCTCTCTCTCTCTCTCCCCTCTCTCTCTCTCTCTCTCCCCTCTCTCTCTCTAATAAACAAAGATTAAATATGGTATGATTGCTGTCCTTAATGTGAAAGTAACTGAACAAATTTTGAGCCCCGTACTGGTGCTAAAAACTAAACTCCCAAGACTCTCCACAACCGTAATACCTTGGTTCTATCAGGGGAGTACTGGTAAGAAATCAGAGGTCAAGAAGAAGAAATGCTTTCTGCTTTTATAGGCAGCAGCAGGAAGAAGCCAGTAACTAATATAAATAATGGCAAGAATGAGAAAGGTGACACTCTCAGTAGCCCAGGGGCCACATGTGACCATGAACTAGCTATGTAGTAGCGGTTTCTGGATTTGCGGGTAGTCACATCTCTTCAATATGTCTAAACCTTCTAGCATTTTGGACCTGATTTCCTGGATTCAGTCCCATTCTGGCTGCTGTCACAAGAAGGGCTATAATCCTACTTCAGAGTCACTGATAAAGGAACAAGCCATATACAAGGCAGACTTGAGAACCAGCAGAGAAAAAGCATGGAGTTTCTTGGCCTGAGAACTTTTAGGAGACAAAAAGCAACTATACAAAAATCCTCATTGATCCTTAAATGTTCAACCAGGTGACTCAAATCATCATCGAAACTTTTGCATCACTGAACAATACCCAAATCAACTAACAGAAAATGAAAATGATACTAAAATTCAAAAAATCTGAGGTAGTGGGAAAAACCCATTCTTTTATAGTCCTAAGAACTGGAATTCTCGAAAATAAGTTACCAAAGCATATTATGCTCTAAATAATTTGATTCATCTTCTTTTGTCACTTGTTGACAATATGTATAACCATGTAGTTTTCTTAGTCTTAGTAACGACTAAGAAAACTACATGAACATACAGTTAGAATATTCTGACACCACATACTCAGATGCATAGAAATATTTCAAGGAAACATTTGATAACTAAAGATGTATATTATAAATGATGACACAACCATATAAACCTAAATCAGAAAGGTGCTGCTTATAAAGACCTGCAAAGTCAAGAAAAAAGGAAAGACAAGAAACAGGATACTAGAGGAGATTTAATAGGAATAAATGGCTCCACTGAAAAGTAAGAGACTTCAAACAAATCAACTGCCTAAGGGTATATGTCGAGGGGCTTGTAAAAAGAAGAAACAGAGCCCAACGTTAGTAGAAGGAGATATATAATAAAAATTATATCATAAATAAAGAAATAAAAACTAGGAAAAAATGACTAGAACAATGAAACAAGGAGTTTGAAAAAAATAAAATTGTAAACTTTTAGCTGGCCTGAATAAAGAAAATAGAGAAAATGCAAACAAATTTAAATAATATATGAAAGAGAAGCTATTAAGGCTGGGAAGATGGCTCAGTAGTTAAAAGTTCATCAGGAAAGCCTGATGGCCCTGGGTTCAATTCCTCAGTGCCCAGAAAAAGCCAGATATGCAAAACGGTGCGTGCATCTGAAGGTTCCTTTGCAGTGGCAGAGTCCCTGGCTATTCAAAAATCCTCATTGATCCTTAAATGTTCAACCAGATGACTCAAATCATCATCGAAACTTTTGCATCACTGAACAATACCCAAATCAAGTAACAGAAAATGAAAATGATACCACACCACACCAAGATTCATTCATATATATATTCTCTCTCTCTCTCTCACACACACACACACCATGTTGCACTCATACTCACTCTCATAAATATATATATTTTAAAAGAAAGAGATGATATTAAAACTGACACAACAGAACTACAAAAAATCGTAATAATTATATACCAATAAATTGGATAAATTAGAGTGGATAAATTCCTAGACAAATACAACTTACTAAAACTAAATCATGAAGAAACGGAAAATTTGAGTGGAATAAAAATGAATAAGAAAGTAGGATCAGTTATCAAAATCCCCCAAATGAGCAGATGGGTTCATTAGTGAAAGCTAGCAAATATTTAAAGAAGAAATGCCAATCCTTCCCAGGCAATTCCAAAAGAAGTGAAGAGGAGGAAATGCTTCCAAGCTCATCGTCAGAGGCCAGCAATAACTTCATACCAAATCTTGATAAGGATATTACAAGAAAATTAATGGCCAAATCCCAATAAACACAGAGATGACCTGAACATGCAAGCAAATGAAATTAACCAGTACATAAAAGAATCTTTTGTGGTTATGATTTATTCTAGAGATGATTTAATATATACAGTCAATAGAAAGGATACACCACCACAACACAAGAATAAAAATCACTAAATGCAGGACAAGCATTCATTGAAATTGAACGTCCTTTCAAATAAAAAGGCTCAGAAAATTAGATATAAATATAGATATTAAATATAAAGCACACAAAGGCTTTCCGAAAACAAGCTCACAGCTAACATCCTTAACTGATGATGAATGAAAGCTTTTATTCTAAGATCACAAACAGACCAGGCAATGACTCTTGTCATTTCTAGCCAGTAAGTACTACAGTTCTGCTGCAGTTAGATTCCTGTTGCTAGCAGAAAGTCCCTGACCAAAAGCAGCCTGTGTGAGGAAAGGGTTTATTCTGGTTTACAGACTAGAAGGGAAGCTCCATGATGACAGGGGGAAACGATGGCATGAGCAGAGGCTGGACCTCACCTCCTGGCCAACATCAGGTGGACAACACCAGCAGGAGAGGGTGCCACACACTGGCAAGGGGAAGCTGACTATAACCCATAAGCCCGCCCCCAACAACACACCGCCTCCAGGAGGTTCCAATGCCAAATTGCCACCAGCTGGGAACCTAGCACTCAGAACACATTAGTTTACAGGGACGCCTCAAGCAAGCACCACAAGCTCTAACCAGAGGAATAGACAGAAGAGAAGATGGCATTCAAGTAGTTGAAGAAAATATGTTGTCCCTTCTTGCAGATGACATAATCTTACATTTAGAAAACCCTAAGAATTCCACCAAAAATTGTCCCAAATAGCAAATTCATCCAAGTTTCAGGATACAAAATCATCATATAAAAATCAGTATTGTTTCTCTAGACTAACAACTGACTAACTGAGAGTCAAGAAAATGATTTCATTACAACAGCAATGAAAGGGAAGAAGCTTAAACTAAGGAAGTGAAAGATGCTATACCACAAAACACTGATGAGAGAAGAGGAAACACCAAGATGGAACGTTATCTCTCACCATGGATTGGGAATTAATATTATTAATCTATAGGTGTCCAATGGGATCTACAGATTCAATCCCTAGTACCAATTTAAATGCTGGGTGTGGTGGCATACTCCTATAATTTCAGCACTGGCCAGTGGCCAGTCTAGGCTACCTGGTTAGCTCCAGACAAGTGAGAGACCCCATCTCAAAAAAAAGGCATTCCTGAGTAGATCTTTTGTTCTCTCTCTCTCTCTCTCTCTCTCTCTCTCTCTCTGTCTCTCTCTCTGTCTCTCTCTCTCTCTGTCTCTCTCTCTCTCTCTCTCACACACACACACACACACACGAGCAAGGAAGGAACAAAGCAAGAGGAGAGGGAAGAAAAGACAGTTGAAAGGTAAGCAAATTCTTCATAGGTATGAGAAACTGGTTGAAGGAACTTAACACTATACATGTAAAAGGCTCTTAGCAATTAGCATTCAAAGTGAATTTCCTCAATCTAATAAAAGCCATCATAGAAACATCACTGACATAAGAATTAACAGACTGACATCTTCACTGATAAAAGAAAATGGTAGAGATGTCCATGCCTTACCACCTCTGATTTGTACTCTACTAGGGAGCCCGCTGATACAATAAAAGAGATAATAAATTAATTGGAAAAGAAAAAAGTCCAGCAATGGTCTTAGAGCACCTTATGATGATTCACGCAGGAAGCAGGGAGTTGTCAAAACGCTGCATAGATGAATAAGTGTATTTAGCAAGTTCACATCATAGAAATGCAATAAACTATTATGAACTGAAATTTTAAGATTAGCATTTCAGTAACAAAAATATGAAATACCCAAATAAACTTAGCAAACTCTTTGTAATACAGCATGGAAAGACATGAAATATTGCTCAAATAAAAACCTAAATAAATAAAGATGTTTTATGGTCGTGCATTACAAGACTTAATATTGTGAATGACTCGATTTCCTCAGCTACAGGTTCCATGCTAGTGCCATTAAAGCCCTCTTGGGCTTCTGTAAGAGAAATTAATGAGCTGATTCTAAATTTTATATGGCATTATGAGCAGTTTTATATGGCATTTTGAAAAATAGGGAGCTTATGTAGCCAGATTTATAAACCCACGGTAATCAATACAGTGTGATAGACCAGAATATTCTCCAAAACTTGGTTCACACAATGGGGAAAAGAGAACCTCTTAAACCAATGGTGCTTAAACAACTAAAAATATGTATAAATTTAACCTCAGCTTTTAGTTCATACCACAATGAAACTTAGTTCAAAAGGCTCTTAGATCTAAAGATGAGTCAAAATTACAAAATACCAGAAAACATAAATAAAAATCTCCATGCCTTTAAGCTTGCTGCAAATAAAATCACAAAAAGTAACCACTACAACCTCAACACACTAGTTTAAAATATGACGATGCAACATTCTGGTGTTATGAAGTCATGAGAATTCCCATGCACTGTTGGTAGGTTACAAGTAATTACACTTCTTGGATACCACCTAGAACTTTCTCATAATTAGGTGCATAATTCCTAAACAACCCATCATAATTCTCTTCTTTGGCACTCATACATGGTAATTTTTATACAAATCTTCCTAATAGCTATATTCAAAAGATACAAAATGGGGCCAAATGTCCACTAACTAGCAAATGGATAAAAAAAATCAGATTTCCCCCATTCAATGAAATGCTCTACTCAAGAAAAACATAAAAGAGCAAAACACGCTAAAACAGGCAAAAGTCTGCATGGGTCTCAAAGTTATTAATATGTTACAGAAGCTATTTAAGACCACATACTACATAAGGGGTCATTACCCAAGGCTGAACACACAGGGGCATGGATGCATATTCCTTGGATGCCAGAAAAGTTGTCTTGATCTAGGTGGTATTTAAAGAAGTATTTATACCTTGTCAAAGCTCATCAAGTTGAACTCTTTTTAAAATATTTTTATTTATTTATTTATTTGCAAATAAAGAAAGAAAAAAAATGGGTGCACCAGGGCCTGTAGCCCCTGCAAACAAACTCCAGATGCACGTGCTACCTTGTGCATCTGCTTGTACACGGGTCCTTGGGAATCAAACCCAGGTAGTTAGGCTTTGCAGGCAAGTGCCTTAACCGCTGATCCATCTCTCTGGCCCCAAGCTGTCCTCTTAACAGTTTTAAAGCCCGCATATTCTGATGTTGCTGACCACAAATAAAGCTGCTGCTTCCCTGGGTCCTCCTGATCTTCTATGGCACAACCACTCTTCCTGCAACCCAACCAAATACCTTAGAGAGTTCACGGCTTCTTCTCTCGCCTCTCACATACAGCCCATCCCAGTTCTGGTGAATTTGCCTCCAAGAACACAGACCCTGGTCACAATGCTCTGTTGCTGACACTGCTCCTCTGAATTACTGAGCACAGGCAAAACACAACGCAGGAGGGAAAATGTCTACATAGTTAACTGCTGATTCGTGACACAGACTATTAAAGATGCCCTGGGATTCTATCAGACCACCAACGAACACCACCTGCTCTGCCTTTTGGCTCAGAATCAACTGATTGCGCTGCTCCTTCAAGATGCTCATGAGATGCTTGAAGCATGCAAGACCTGTTCAGCACCCACTGAATTATAACAATCCAGATTCCTTGTCATGTTCCCCAAAGTCACGTCTGATTGACGTCCTGCTCATTCAGCATCAAGGTCTCATGGCGTAGATAAGAAACCCCTCAACATCACTTCCAACAGGCAAACCACAATAAAGAGAGGGAAGAGAGGCACGTTCCTTCAGAAGATGGCCACAATACTCCAATCGCAATAGTTTTGAGAGGAAGAAAAAAAACATGACTGATAATATAAAAAGTCACTATGCAGGCTGAGATGGCTCAGTAGACAAAGTGCTTTCTGTGCAAACAGGAGCAGCTGAGTTCAGATCCCCAGAACTCACACAGAAGCCTGACACTGCTGTAAACACTGGAAGATGGGAGGCAGACAGGAGAATCTGCCAGAAACCCCGAGGCAGCTAACCTAGCAAATGGAGCCCTGAACTACACGACCCTGCCTCACACTGGAGGGAAAGTACTGGCACCAGAAAGGTATTCTTTAACCTCCAAACACACACCTACACATACCCATGGATGAACACGTATATCCGCAAATAAACACACATCATACATGCACACAAACACACACATACATAAAAAAAATCAGTATTCCAGAAAATTAACATGATTCCTTAATATATGCAACAGAACTGGATGAGTTAGAAGGAAACCTTACAAATTCAACATAATCATTGAATGTATCTTTCACAGTAATTCACAGAACAAGCCGTCAAAACACTTGCAAGGATGTATGAGATTTATTCAACACAAGCAATGAGCTAAACTTAGTAAATATATTGTGCTCTTTTGGACACAAGATATAGCACTGTTTTAAAAAGCTAGATATAGATTCCTTCAGGCCCAGCATTAAATAGGAAACGTGTCTATAAGTAAACTTGGGTAACAATATTCATAGTGGCATTATTCGATGCATGAGCCTTTGAGGGACACTTGCTATTCAAAACAAACACTACACTAAGATTTATGCATTGCATTTTATGTAGCTTCTGCATTAAAATGTGCATACAGAGTCATGACGAGTAGGCGTGCTATTGTGTTTAGAGGTTAAATGTATTGATTTTTCTAATTTTTATTAAAATGAACAAAAAAACAGATTGATAGATATGGTATGTGAAAACAAAAGAATAATCACAGATGCAAGAAATTAGTTTCTGAGAATTCATACAACAATTATATTAGCTGTTGTGAATTTTTGAAGTTTACAGTAATAGCTGGAAAGAAGCAAAAAGATTACAAAAAATTCTCTTGCCACAATACAATACACTAAAAAACAATAACAACAAAAAAAAAACTTAAGAAATCCTGTGACTGAAAATATTAGCCTACACTTCCTAGACTGACCTGTGAGTCCAAAAAGAAATTACTGCGTAGTTATAAAAATATTTCAATGAAATAAAACACTAAATTATGTAAGATACTGCCAAGCTTACTTTTTATATTATAGATTTTAAATGTTTGTTTTATTTAACAACATTAAAAAGAAGGAAACCTAAAACATAGTGAGGTATCTAGAGGGGGGAGAGCCTGAGAAACAAAACTATATGAAAACAGGGATACAGTAAAACAATTAAGAGATAAGTGAATGTACTGAAAAAAATTCCCCCAGATTAGTACTCTGAAAAGAATTTAGATTAACAGTCTGGATAGTCGGATCAAGACTACAGTAAGAAGCCAAGGTAGCAAGATTAGGAACATACAGGGGAACGAAGAAATAAAACAAGTTTTCATTTTTATTTGTTTGTGAGCATGGGGGATCTCTCTCTCTCTCTCTCTCTCTCTCTCTCTCTCTCTCTCTCTCTCTCTCTTTCTCTCTCTCTCTCTCACACACACACACACACACACACACGTAATGTACCATGATCTGCAAATAAATACCTGACCAGCTTCATGTGGGTGACTGAGAAATTGATCCCCAGACTGGCATGCTTGGCAAGCAAGAACCTTTAACTGCTGAGTCGTCTCCCCTTTATCATTTAAAATACGATACAATAGTTTAAACAAACAAAAAAAATCATAAAGCACTTTGTATTCATATATTTGAAAATTTACAGAAAAGAGAAAAAAATCCAAAAAAATGACTAAATTCTCCTATCTGACAAGAAAAAAAAAGTGGTTCTAAAGGTGACATATTAAAGGTGTAATTTTAAAAACCTTGCCACATACGTCTCTCCAGAGACAGTTTCATCGACAAGTCTACCAAAGGTCTCTGGGAAAAGCAATGACAACTGAGAATCAGCCAACAGAAAAAAACGATTGGATTTATGTAACAGGCAGCAGGGCCAGCTCACTAAAGCTATTTCTAGAAGGGCTTTCAGTGTTTTCTACTAAAATGCTAAACGTCTCCGCCTGGATTTCTAAAAATTAGCCAATTTAGGAATGAGAAACTACCTAGTCAACGCTCAATTTCCAATTATAAAGCCTTTTCTGTAAAGTTCGTTTGAATCAGAGTCAACATGACTTACACACATCGCGCTGTCTCGGCTCTCAAATGACTGCAGCCTATAGGCTTCCTCCATTATATATATTTTTTTTTAAATATTTTATTTATTCATTTTCAATCAGAGAGATACAGAGAGAGAGAGAGAGAGAGAGAGAGAGAGAGAGAGAGAGAGAGAGAGAGAGCGCACCAGGGCCACCACCTTGTGGGTCTGGCATATGTGGGTCCTGGGGAATTGAACCAGGGGCCTTAGGCACTGGAGGCAAGTGCCTTAACCGCTGAGCCATTTCTCCAGCCCACCTCCATTATATTTTATCCCCAACATTTTGCTAACATTTTTTTGGTCAATCTTCAGGGTAAAGACAAAGAGCTTCTGTGTAATAAGGAAGCAAAGACCCCACCCCATTAGAAGAGAACCTCCCTTAACCTTTAGATATAGAATTAAAAATAAAACGCATCTACAGACTTTGAGAATATTACAGCCTTCTTGAGATCCCAACAGTAACTACCCAAGTACAGGATAAAGTGTACCTCACTTCACAGCAATTACAAAGCAAATATTGAACTGACAAATATTGGTGCTATTGGTCACAAGAATAAAGTTCATATAAAGTTTGAAATTAGGTTGCATTGTCAAAAGTAATAAAACATCATGTCTAGAGCAGGTGGTAGGTAGGGTCTCACAGAAAAGGCATGCTCTGTGAAGGCGTCAGATCTCCCTGGTTCATTATGAAGGATAATGTATCCAGAGAGAGTTACTAGAATTGGAAAGAATGGACCGAGATGATGTCTCACAACTACTTTTCTGAGGCTCTAAAGACCAAATCCAGTCCGCTGCATGAGAACCAGGACGCTGCTACTGATTTACACTCCCTGCTCCAGTCCTGATACAATCATGTATTGCATCTTCACAGCTGAGGAATCACTAGTCAGTCCTGCAAAATGAAGGAATGATGTGTGTGTGTGTGTGTGTGTGTGTGTGTGTGTGTGTGTGTGTGTGTGTGTGCGTGTGTGTGTGTGCCTGCATGCCTCATTTGAGGATGAGGTAATATGTGTAAAGTGTTTACAACACCTAAGACTAGTTTAACAAATATTAGCAACTACCATTATTTTCACTAGAAAATAATCTTTCAGTTATTATTTGCTGTTAATGTATGTCACTCTCAAAGGTTATGGAATTGAAACTTTGTAATGGGAAGACTGAAGGACCTGAGGATGCTGCCCTTAAAAAACAGAAAACAAGTGGAAAATGAGATATTTCAAAATACTTGAAAGTATCCATGTATGAGACGTGATGAAATCTAAGAACTTTATAAACTCGAGAAAAAGTAAGAAGGGCAACATACAGGGAATGCCTCTTCTAAACAGAAACCTTTATAAAATATACAAAAGAATAGAATGAGCTGAGTGTGGTGGCACCTGCCCATAATCTCAGCTATTTGGGAGACTGAGTTGGGAGGATCACGAGTTCAAGTCCTGCTGGGACTGCAGTGAGAGTTCAAGGCTAGCCTGACTGACTTAGCAAGACCCTGATGGATAAAGAACTGGGGAGATAGCTCAGCAGCAGAGCACTTCGCTGGCAGGCACACTACGCTGGTTCAATCTTGCAGATAGAGACACACACACAAGTAGAAAAGACAGAATGCCTCCTCTCTGAAAGCGCTGATATCCATCAACAACAGCAGCGGCAGAAAGAATCGAAGTACATCAACTGAATCCTTACAGATAATCAAATATATACTTTCAAACATGTGTGCACTTATGTGCCTACAAACTCTTGAAAAGTGTATCACTTAAAGGCTGGGAAGAAGGCACAGTGCAAGCATGATGACCTGCCCTAGCATCCTCAGAGCCCACATAAAGCAGGATGCAGTAGCAAGCATCTGTAATCCTAACCCTCCTAAAGTCAGATGCAAGGCAGACAGGAGTGTCCTGAAAGCTTGTGGGAAATTAGGGAAGCGAGGCTGGTATTCAAAACAATGACCAATAGAGCTCCTGCCTCAAGCATGGTGGAGGGTGAGGACTCACACCCAAAGCTGTCCTCTGGCCTTTACACACACACACCATGGCACATGTGCATCTGCATTCACACACACCCACATGAACACACACAAAGATTTTAAGAAACATATAGCTTCATAATTTAATTTATCAAAACCAAACTCTTTTATTCAAACACTTTTAAAAGAGATCCGCTATAACCACAGTCATTCAATCAACACAGGATAGGCCACTGAGACAGAAACCAGGGATTTTCGACACAAGGACCTCTAAGCTCGCAACATCAAAGCAGCCTTATTACTCACCCACCACGACTCAGGGAACTGAGC
>PVHP010044910.1:0-13910 GCA_004024765.1 Zapus hudsonius | reverse complement strand
CTTTCTTTCTTTCTTTCTTTCTTTCTTTCTTTCTTTCCTTCCTTCCTTCCTTCCTTCCTTCCTTCCTTCCTTCCTTCCTTCCTTCCTTCCTTCCTTCCTTCCTTCCTTCCTTCCTTCCTTCCTTCCTTTCTTTCTTTCTTTCTTTCTTTCTTTCTTTCTTTCTTTCTTTCTTCTTTCTTTTCTTTCCCCTCCCCAGGCAGGATCTCTCTCCAACCCAGGCTGGCCTCAAACTCACAGTGATCCTCTGCCTCCAGAGTGATGGGATCAAAGGCATGTGCCACCACACCAGCTTAAATATTTTAAAATTTTTAAAATATTTTATTTATTTGCAAGCAGAGAGAGATAGAAAGGAGACAGAGAGAATGGGCACGCCAGGGCCTCCAGCCACTTCAAACTCCAGATCATGCACCACTTTGTGCATCTGGCTTTACGTAGGTACTGGGGACTCAAACCTGAGTTGTTAGACTTTTCAGACAAGTGCTTTAACCACTGAGCCATCTCTTCAGCCCAAAAATTTAAATTTTGTTTTGTTTTTCTGAGGTAGGGTCTTGCTTTATCCCAGACTGACCTAGAACTCACTCTAAAGTCCTAGGCTGATCTCAAACTCACAGCAATCCTCCTACCTCTGCCTCCCAAGTGCTAGGATTAAAGGTGTGTGCCACCCCACCCCAAATATTTAAATTTTTTAAAAATATTTTTATTTATTTTCAAGCAGAGAGAGAGAGAGAGAGAGAGAGAGAGAGAGAGAGAGAGAGAGAGAGAGAGAGCGCACCAGGGCCACCACCTTGTGGGTCTGGCTTATGTGGGACCTGGGGAATTGAACCTAGGGCCTTAGGCACCGAAGGCAAATGCCTTAACCGCTAAGCCATCTCTCCAGCCCTAAATTTTTAAAAATAATATGACAAAACAATGGGCTGTCACTTTCACTCTTCAGTGACTCGGTGGGTAAAGTGCTTGCCTTGAAAACATGAAGACCCGAGATTGAGTCTTAAAACCCATGTAAAAATGCCAGGCAAGGTGGTGCTTGTGGCCTCAGTGCTGGGGAGGAAGACAGGAGAGTCCCTGGAACTTCCTTTCTCCTACTTGGCAGTTCCAGGTCAGTAAGAGAACCTGTCTCAAAAAAGGTGGTGGGAGCCGGGCGTGGTGGCGCACGCCTTTGATCCCAGCACTAGGGAGGCAGAGGTAGGAGGATCACCTTGAGTTCAAGGCCACCCTGAGACTACAGAGTGAAATCCAGGTCAGCCTGGGCTAGAGCGAGACCCTATCTCAAAAAAAAAAAAGGGGGGGTGGGGACATCTCTATCCCCTTCCCAAGGCTCAGGGTCTGTTGTGGAAAAGGTGGAGGAAAGATTGTAAGAGCCAAAGGAAGGGTAGGACACAAAATGGCCTTGATATTCATGACTTTGCAGTGCCTGATAATACCTACCCATAATGGGAGGAAAAGATGATGACACTGAGGGGGAAAGAGATATGGGGAAGGAGGGGAAGGGAATCATAATGGTTTATGGTCTATAATTATGGAAGCTATCAATAAAAAGTAAAGGAAAAACTGGAGGGGGAAAAAAGGTGGGGGGGCAGCCAGGTGATTCAGGCCTTTAATCCCAGCACTCGGGATTAAAGGCAGAGGTAGGAGGATCACCATGAGTTCGAGGCCATGCTGAGACTACAGAGTGAATTCCACGTCAGCCTGGGCTAGAGTGAGACCCTACCTCAAAAAACACCCCACCAAAAACAGAGAAAGAAGGTGGAAGGTATTTTTGAGAAATAACACCTGAGACTCCAGTGTCTCTTGGAGCGTGCACACGTATACACACACACACACACACACACACACACACACACACACACACAAATATGGGGGTGGGGAGATTGTTCAGTAGTTAAAGACACTTGTTTGCAATGTTTACTGGCCTGGGCTTAATTCCCCAGTACCCATGTGTGATGGTTAAATTTTGTTGTCAACTTGACCTGGTTAGTAATCCACAGTAAACCTGGGTGGGTCACTGATATTGTTTATAGAAAGTAAAGGAGGAGGACCCTCCTCCAGAGTGAGCCCTTCCTCCAGAGTGGGTGGCCCTCTCAGTAGGGGCAGGATGTAAGGAAGCTCAAGGGGAAGGAAATCTCTTCTCTTCCTTCCCCTCCCCCATTTGCTGGTGTGTGTGTGTGGTGTTGGTGATGGCTTCTCTCTCTCTCTCTGTGCTTGGACCAGTGAAGGAGTGGGCAGTCTCTTTTGCCATTATGGAACTTCCCCTGGATCTGTAGCTTCAATAAATTCCTTCCTCCCATAACTGTGCCTGGTTTGGAGGTTCAACCTAGTGGTTTGTTGCTGACTACGAAACCACATAAAGCCAGATGCACAATGTGGCACATGCATCTGGAGTTTGTTTACAGTGGCAAGAGGCCCTGGTGTGCCCATACTCACTCTCTCCATCTCTCTCTCTCTCTCTCTAAAATAGATAAAATATTTTGAAAAAGTTAGGGGCTTCTAGCTATCGTTCCTTCTCACTCTTCTCTCTGGCTTGCTTCGTGGGGTGGCTCTTGCCCTTTGGGCAAGAGGGTGAGCGAAGCCCCCCACCTTAGAAGGAGGGCCAGCTTCAGCTCATCGCTTGATTGGCCCATGGGAGACCCTGAGGGAGAGGATCCGCATCCAGACTCCAGACCCAGAGAGCACATGAAATAATGCTCCTTGGCCTTCTTTCTGGTCCTCTGGCCTCACCAGAAGTGCTGGGTTACAGGTGTGCACCACCATGCCCGGGTTACTGTGGCTGCAGACAGAAGCGGAGCTTTGTGGGCACTAAATAAGCACTTTACACACTGAGCTAATTTCCGGGACCTCCCTCCCTCCCTCTCTCTCTTTCCCTCCTTCCCTTCCTTCCTTTCTTTCTTTGTACTGCTAGGGATGGAAACCAGGGTTTCACCCATGCTAGGCAAATGCCCTATCACTAAGTTATGCCCCCACCCAGGGTGAGCTAATTTTTACAATCCTGTCAGACAAAATAGTTTTCACAAAAATAATTTGATAAGAAACGAATTCTATTCCAACCCACATGTCCCAACTTTTGTTTGGAAAACGGTCCCTGTGCCCATAAAAAGGAATGGACCGCTGAGTCCATTCCCCTCCCGGCTTGCCTGGTCGTGCTGTGAGCTGAAGCTGGGGCACCTTCCAGCACAAACAGTGGGCCTGTTGGAACCCAGAGCCCTGTCTGGGTCTGGCAGACACTGGCCTTATGCCCACCCAGCAGAGCTGCTTCCTCCAGACAGGGCAAGTTCCTGGGACGGAAGCCAGCTCACAGGGCAGGGGTGCTGACATTGAACTGACCAGCAGGCCAGGCTTAGGGTCCCTCTGCTCCAATCCCAGGCCTGCTACAGGTGAGATGAGGTGGACCTGAGGCCAGCTGTTGCCTGCCTTTAAAACAGTGGCCCTCAGGACCATGGTGATTTTTCAAAAATCTCTCTCCCTCCCCTCTCTCTCTGTACTCATGTGTGGGAATGCGGGCATGTGTGCCACGGTGTGCATGTGGAGGTGAAGGTGGGAAGTGAGGTCAGTCCTCATGTCTGAGGTGGGGTCTCTTGCTGTTTGCTGCTGCGCACACCAAGGGTAGCTGGGCTGTGAGCTTCTGGACTTCTGTCTCTGCCTCCCACCTCTCTGTAAGAGCACTGGGATTACAGATGCTCTGCACTTGGGAGGCAGAAGCAGGAGGATCGCTGTGAGTTCAAGAACACCCTGAGACTGCAAAGTGAATTCCAGGTCAGCCTGGACTAGAGTAAGACCATACCTTGAAAACCAAAACAAACAAACAAACAAAAAATCAAAAAGCTCATGCTACCACATCTGGCTTGATTTACATTGACTTTACATGGGTTCTGAGGATTTGAGCTCAGATTCTCACGCTTGAGTAGCAAGTGCACTATCCACTGAGCCATCCCCTCAGGCCCCACAGTAGTCTGTTTTGTTTTGAGATAAAGTCTCACGTAGCTCAGGTTGGCTTCATGCTTCTTATGTAGCCGAAGACCTCCTGATCCTCCTGCCTCAACCTCCCTCTGTAGTGCTAGGATTACAGGCGGGCATCACCATGCTCGGCTCATAGTGGGATGGACCTGCCTGTTTCTCTCATTTAGCCCTGTTAGTGCCTGGCCCCCACCTTCAGCCAGAAAAGGGAAGCAGGGGACATGGAGCGTTGGAGCTCCAGTGCCCTTGAGCAAGGGACTGAACTTCTCAGAGCGGGGCATGGTTTTGCATGCCTGTAGCCTCAGCACTGGGAAGGCTGAGACAGGAGGAGCTTGAGTTTGAGAACAGCCTGGGGAGACTCAGTGTCTCAGCACCATAAAAGGAAGAAAGGGAGGGAAGGAGGGAGGGTAAGGGGCCAATACATGGTAAGTACCCAACGCATGGTAGTAACTCGGGACAAACTCAGAGAGGGGCAGTGGCTTGTCCACAGTCCCATAGAAAGTGGGCAGTGGAGCAGGTACTCAGCCCTTTGGTGTCCTTGATCTTGGCCTTGAATGGAGATGTTATAGGAAGGATCCTTAGGGTCTTGGACCAGTTAGGGTCAGGAGCTGGGGAGCCAGGAGCTGTTCCTGGGATAGGACAGGACACGAGTGCCATCCACCTTAGATGGAGGTAGGTACTCAACATGTACCCATTCCAAGTCACCCCCTTACCTCCCTGGCCTCCTCGGTGCTTCCCCTCCTGAGTTCTCTTCTCCTGTCTGCAAGGAGCTCTGCCCCCAGAGGATCCAGCCAGGCCAGCTGTGTGCCTCAGAAAGTCTCTCTCCCTCTCTGTGTCTCTATGATTCCCAACACAGATTGAGAAAAATCATTTTTATTGTGTGTGGAAAGGGCAGGAGTGGGGTGGGGTAAGGGACAAGGGAGCCATTCTGAGAATGGAGTTGTCTATCTGCCAGCCCTGCCCAGACAGGCAGGTCTGAGGGGACAGTATCCACTGCCATCCTGAGAAAAGAGGAATTAACCATGCCCCCCCCAGGTCTCCTGCCCCAAAGTTCTAAGTTGGGGACCAACCCTGTCACTTGGTCTCCAGGCCACATTCTGAGGACAGGGCCTTACTGGTCAGTCTGTGTGGGCCTGAGACTGACTTCAAGTCCTCTACGGGGCAGGTCAGGAGGGGGCTGGGCTCTGGGGCTGGGCAGGTGTGGAGGGCTGGGGCTGGTGTGGTGTCTTCCTTACTGCTGCTGCTGGCCTTGGGGATGGAAAGCCCTGGGGAGAGGGGAGAGGAAAGGATATGATCTGCCCACTCCCCAGTTAGCTTCAGACCCACCACCATCCAGACCATCTTCCCTGGGGATGCTGGGTAGGCTGGAGTGGGCTGTGGGCAGAATGGAATAGTTCCCAGTGACCTAAAGGAAAACTGGACATGGCTACTCCAGCCCTCTATCCGGGCCTGGAGATGTGGCCCTGGCTCTTATCAAATTTGGGTCTCTGGAGGTTCGGGCGGGGGGGGGGGGGAAGAGATGGGATCTGGGAACACATGGCCGTGCTCACCTGTATCTGGCAGAGGTCAATCAGGGTGCGGACCCCAGTGAGGCACCAGAGTTCTCCCAGCATAGAGATGAGGATGCCCAGGAGGTCCAGCCAGTGGCCGACGGTCAGCAACAGCACGAAAAGGCCGCCCATGCGCACCAGCACCGTCTGGACCTGGCTCTGCAGGCTGAAACGCTGCTGCCTCTGCTCCTCTAGGGGACACGACTGTCGCTGGCACGGCTCCCTCAGGGGTCAGGGTCACTTCCAAACAATCTCTAGTTTGTAGTCAGAAGGCTCTTCCTAGAGGCCAGCTCTCTCCTGCTCAGGATCCTCCCAGCCTGGCTGCCCAGGGCTCCTGACCTAGCTCTTATGAACCTGGCCAGCCTCATGCAGTGCCCATGGGACTGCTGTCAAGGGTGTGGTACCCCTCTAGCTCTGGGCTTTGGCTCCCTTCACCTCCCCTCCCTTGGGGGTTCTGGTCAAGTCCTCCAAGACCAGCCCAGGTGCCAGATCCTCAGGGCTCCTGTGGCATATGGAATTCTGATTTGAGTTGCTCTTGTCCTGGACTGGGTGCCATGGGATGGCGGCCCCTCCGTGGCCCTCACCTTGCATGTAGATGACCAGCAGTGTGTAGCAGATGGTGAGCGGTGTCCAGAAGCGCACAGCCTCTGACGTGCTCAGGAAGTCTTGATTGATGACAGCCACAGCTGCCAGGTCACTCACAGTAAAGGCCACAGCCAAGGTGCGGCCCAGGAACCTGGGGAGGTCATGCTGGCTGGCCAGCAGGCCCAGGCAGACCCCACAGTAGCGCTGGCTGCTATGTAGCTCATAGAGGCAGCAGATGTGGCGGTGAAGGCATCGGGCACCCCAGCTGAACAGTGCGGCCAGGCCGAGGCTCAGGAGCAGGTTGAGGGTGCGGTGCGGGGAGCCCTCCTGCAGGAAGCTCAGCCCACAGGTCAGCCCACAGCCCAGCGAGAATTGGCACAGCAAATAGAGTTGCAGCCGTTGTGTGTCCCCGGAGCTCTGCAGGGGGAGGCTGCGCTGTAGGAGGCTGGGAAGATCCTGGGCATCCTTCCCAAAGAGAGAGCATGGTCTCCGGGTTGAGCCCATCTGATGGCTGAGGGGGTAGTGGGTCAGAGCCTTGAAGACCCGGCTTCACACCAAACTCCACCCCTACTGGCTGTTGACCATGGACAAGCCATGGATTCCCTTGTGACTGGGGATTGCAATACTCACTGGCTCCTATGGCTGTGGGAGGAAATGAGCTCGTGCTCAGTGGTTAGTCCAGGCTATCTGGGAACCTTGACATAACAGGGCTGACATCTTCATGGGACTGGGAGGGCATCTGCTGCCAGGAAGATGTGACTTTGACAATCAAAACTTGAGGGGAGGGGTTGGAGAGATGGCTCAGCAGCTAAGGTGCTTGCCTGCAAAGCTTAAGTCCCAGTACCCAGCTTTGAGTCCCCAGTACCCACATAAAGCCAGATGCACAAAGTGACACATGCATCTGGAATTTTTTTTGCCGTGGCTGGAGGCCCTGGCATACCCATTCTCTCTGTTTCTCTTCTCTCTCTCTCTCTCTGCATGTGAATAATAAATTAAAAAAATATATATATTTTTTAAAACTTGGGGATGATCTGGAGATGTAGTTCAGTTGGTAGTGTGCCTTCCCAGCATGAAGAAAGCCCTGAGTATGATCCCAAGCACTGCATTAAACATGTCTCATAATTTCAGCATTGGCAGGAAGATCATCCTTGGCTACATAGGGAGTTCAAGGCCAGTCTGGACCCTGTATCAAAAACAAAAACAGCCAGGCATGGTGCTGCATGCCTTTAATCCCACCACTCCGGATACTGAGGTAGGAGGATCACAGTGAGTTCCAGACCAGCCTGGGCTACAGAGTTACAGAGTTCTAGATCACAGTGAGTTCCATACTCTTTTTTTTTTTTTTTTGTTTTGTTTTTTCGAGGTAGGGTCTCACTCTAGCTCAGGCTGATCTGGAATTCACTGGAGGCTCAGGCTGGCCTTGAACTCACAGCGATTCTCCTACCTCTGCCTCCCAAGTGCTGGGATTAAAGGCGTGCGCCACCACGCCCGGCTTAGTTCCATACTCTTGAGATCAGGCTGGTCCTCTCAGTCAGAGGTCTGGGGTCCCCCATAGCCAGAGGTCAGACTCTATGAGGTTGGATAGTCTAGCTTCCCCAGGCCTCAGCTGTGACTTTTATGGGAATGAGACATTGTTCCAAAAAAGCAAAAACAAGGGCTAGGGAGATGGCTCAGTGGTGAAAGGCACTTGCTTGCAAAGCCTGGCAGCCCAGGTTCAATTCCTCAGCACCCCTGTAAAGCTGGACAGTCATTCATTTGTAACAGCCAGTGACTCTGGCACACCCCTCCCTTACACACACACACACACACACACACAGGTAAATAAATTAAAAATGAAAACAACAACAAAAACCCTGCCGGGGTGTGTGTGGCAAACTTCAACCTGTAGCCTCAATCTGAGGGAGAAGGGGGCTCCAATTGGGTCCCATTTCCCGTGGGGGGAAAGGACTTGGGTAGGCCTTCCTTCTTCCCTGCAGTCTCACCTTTCCCAGGGACAGCAGTGTGGACACAGCCCGGAGGGAGAACTCCAGCACCACCAGGGCGGCCACGCGGGCCCCCAGCACAGTTAGGAACAGGGCCAAGCCCAGCAGGTGCACCGTCTCCAGCCAAGCCCACTGGGCTCTCAGCCGCTCCTTTTCAGGCCGCCGCTGGGGGTCACTGTGGGGGCCGAGGAGCAAGACCACAGCCTTGGGCCCTGGGGATGCCCCACCCCACTCCCAGCCCTCCCTAGAGAGGTCAGAGTCCATGCAGGACCCGGCACCTGGCACCGGCGTGGGCACTCACTTAGCACAAGCCACGAAGAAGTAAACTTTCAGGAGGCTGCTGAGCACTGAGACCCCAAAGGCCCCGATCAGGCCTGTGAAGGAAGGTGGGGTCCCCCCGACAGTGAGCAGGTGAGGTCTCAGGGTGAGCCAGGTGGAGAGCCCACGTGGACAAGGTCCACCACGCACCCGGCCCACCTGAAGGAGGGGTGGGCCCAGATAGGTGGGTTTGGGGGAGGCACTCACCTTGCAGGAGGCTGTCCAGCAGGCTGGAGCCCCACTCCAGAGAGGGGAGGCCAGGGAGCCAGGAGGGGAGGGATGGCAGGGAGAACATGGCAGCCTCAAGGGATGGCCCCAGCCCCAGTCCTGGCTAGGACAGACCCAGTGACGTCACCGGTCAAAGGTGTCAGTGGAGGGGAGAGGAGGGGCTGGGAGGGGTCAAAGGCCTGAGGGAGGGAGGGAGGGAGGGAGGGAGGGAGAGAAGGAGGGGCCTTTGGCCATCCAGACTGTAGGGACAGGGCTTCAGAAAATCAGCTGCTGCCTGGGTTCCCCATTTGGAGATCGGGGGTGAAAGAAATGTTTCTGGAGCTCTTATCTTGTCTCTGTTAAAATGCGACATGCACTTATCTGGCCCTGTCCTGGGACTTCAAGCACCTGCACTTCCTATCCTGATCAGCCCTGTCTGTCCACCCGTCCTGCCCAACCTGCCCAACCTTGGGTGTGAGGGTGACTCAACTCAACTTAAGTATGACTCTGTCTTCTTAGCTCAGGGTCCTGAAGTTGGGGATCTCCCCACACTGAGATCAGGCTGGCCCTCTCAGTCAGAGGTCTAGGGTCCCCCAAAGCCGGAGGCCAGGCTCTGTCACTCAATGAGGTCGGGTAGTCTAGCTTCCCCAGGCCTCTGCTGTGACTTTTCAGCGAATTTCCAGAAGACAAGATAGCCGGCCCCTCAGCCATGTGTTCCTCCAGGGACCACTAGGTGGCAGGCCTCACCTGTCCAGGCAGGTGCCACTGTGTGACTTTTCCAAGAGCCCAGAGCCACAGAGAAGAGTAAACAAAATCGAAGGCTTTATTAGAGTGGGCAACCAGAGGCTCTTTCCAGGAGCAGCGCATCGTACTTGGAGTGTGGCGGGGAAGTAGTTGGGGGTGCTTGACCCTGCCGGGTCAGTCCTGTCCTGTGTGGGAGCTGGTGTCTACCTTCCTAGCACAAAGGTTACTGTGAGGTTGGCCCCCGGTTCTGTCCTGCAAGTCGGCTGTGCAGGTCACCTGTCTCCTCCTCCAAGCAGTGAACATCCTTAGCTCCCTCGAGAGAGGAGAGATGTACAAATGGGAGTCCCTCAAGAAAAGTCCTTAAGGCTGGGTGTGGTGGCGCATGCCTTTAATCCCAGCACTCTGGAGGCAGAGGTAGGAGGATCGCCTTGAGTTCAAGGCCTGCCTGAGACTACATAGTGAATTCCAGGTCAGCCTGGACTAGAGCGAGACCCTACCACGAAAAAACAAAAAAACAAAAACAAAAAAAAGTTCTTAAATGATTCTGGGCTCAATGGTGCTCCCTAGATTCATATGCTGAAGTGCTACCTCAACCCTCAGGAAGTGACTATACGTGGAGATCAGAGGCTGCAGCAAGACTGGTGTCCTTTTCAAGAGACGAGGACCCAGGCACACAGAGGGACACCCTAGGAGGACATGGGGAGAAGGTGGCATCTACGAGCTACTGAGAGAGACCTCAGGAGAAGTCAGTCATGGGATGGAAGTATAGCTCCCAGCACCACAAAAAAAAAATTAGATTAAAAAAAGTTAAATAAAATAATAATAATAAAAAAGCTGAGCTGGGCATGGTGGCACATGCCTTTAATCCCAGCACTCAGGAGGCAGAGGTAGGAGGATTGCTGTGAGTTTGAGGCCAGCCTGGGACTACAGAGTGAGTTCCAGGTGAGACCCTACCTTGAAAAACCAAAAATAAAAACAAGGGCTGGAGTGATGGCTCAGTAAAGATGCTTGACTATAGAGCAGAAGGACCTGGGTTCGATTCCCCAGGACCCACGAAAGCCAGATGCACAAGGTGGTGCATGTGTCTGGAGTTTGTTTGCGGTGGCTGGAGGCCCTGGTGCACCCATTCTCTCTGTCTGTCTGTCTCTCTTTCTCTTTCTCTCTCTCTCCTTTTTCTCTCTCTCAAATAAATAAATAAATAAATTTTAAAAAAGAAACTAATTCTTCCAACACCTGGATCTCAGGCTTCCAGCCTCCACAATGTGAGAAAATCATGGTGTTTAAGCCCCCGAGGCTGCCATACCTTTTTAGGGTGTCCCTGGCCAACCAGGGCCTGACGGTGCAGCTCTAGATCTCCTCCGGTGGACGCCTCCCTTTACAGTGACCACGAGGAGATACACAGCCTCTGGTGCTGGCACAGCAGTGCCCTTGTCATGGGCACAGGTCTGGGGTGGGGAGAGCTAAGTGACAGTCCTGCTCCTACACCTCAAAGCTGTGTGGCTCTGGCCACAGCCACATCTGCCTTCTCAGCCTCAACTTCTTTGTGGAGAGAAATTTTTTGCCTGTCCCACTGTGGTTGGAGGCCCAAGAACCCAGGGCAGCTGAGCCTCTTGTACGCAGACATCACTGTAGCAATGAGCAAGGGGGAACATGGTGATCTGGGCAGAGAAGGAAGTGGGCACAAGGGTGATGATTTTCCAAATCCTGGCCCTGGGGCTGGGTTGACCAGTTGTCTGTACTCTTCTTGCTTGTGGCAGGACCTGGCTCAGGCTGGCAATCCTACCAAAGCAGAGCATCTCTTTTGCCAAGTGCCAGGCTGTATGGTGAAGGATGAAGCTAAGTGTCCCGATGTTGGGTCTGCCTGGCCAGTTTTCTTAATTCATCCCAGAAGAGCATGCTGAGGATGGTATGAGGGCCCAGGCGCAGGTAGGCAGGGCCCAGGCCCTTATAGAGTGCCAGGGGGCCCTCCTGTTGACAGATCTTCACCAGGCAATCAATGAGGCCCCCATACAGCCGGCCCTGGGGACAGACATGGGAGGGGGGGGTCACCACAACGTCCCACCTGGCATAATCAAGTGACTGTACTCTGTACTTCTGCTGGCATCAAGAGGCGATTGCAAGCCGGGTGTGGTGGCACATGCCTTTAATCCCAGCACTCGGGAGGCAGAGGTAGGAGGACCACCATGAATTCAAGGCCACCCTGAGACTACATAGTGAATTCCAGATCAGCCTGGGCTAGAGTGAGACCCTACCTAGAACCCCCCCACACAAAAAAAGAGGCAGATTGCAGACAGGTGACCCTCTAAGCTGTGACATTAGATTATGGGGCCTCAGACTGTGGAGATGGCGCCCCACTCAAGCTGGATTACCCCAGTTCAATCCGCAGACCTCACAGAAAAAGCCGGAAGCCGTAACAGGCTTCTGCAATCCCAGCTCACATACATGAACATGCACACACACACACATATATATATATATAAATAAATTTAAAACAAGAATTTCTCCTTCAGGAAGAAACAGCTCTCTGTCAGGGGGTACACCTTAGCTAGTGGCACACAGGCCTTTGTTCTGGGCACATCTGTGAGGCTGGCAGTGCCAGGAAGGCCAGCTGGGTGATCTCAGCCAAAGCATGTGATCTCTCAGAACTTCAATTTCATCAGGAAAAAGAAAAATAAAGTCTGGATGTCAAAGAGTTCAGTGCATGCCTGGCAATGTGTTATGAATGATACATGGCTGTGTGAGTGCGTGCGCACGTGTGTGCTTGCACGCGTGCGTGTGTGTGTGCAAGCGTGTGTGCGTGTGTGTGGATGTGCGTGTGTGCGTGAGTGCGTGCGTGTGTGTGCATGCGCACGTGTGACTTCCACAGCTCCCCACACCTTCCCCGCTCTGTCCCCTGCTCACCCTGCCAGCTGTGTCTACAGGTTGATTGTAGAGCCGTGTGCTGATCACGTCGAAGGGAGTCATGACAGCAGCCACAGCGACACTGCTGATCATGCCTCCCGCCAGGGCCACCAGCCAACTGTCCTCCGAGAGCCACTGTAGGGATGACACACAGGCTGCTGACGCCCCCACTGCCCGCGTGGTGCCCTTCCTGTCCTCAGCACCATCAGGGCCCCTCTAAGACAGTTAGTAGAATGCTTACATGCAGGAAGCCGGGTGAGATTCCCGACACTGGATAAGCTAAGAGCAGCGAGGCACACATGGTCCCCGCGCTCAGGAGGCGGAAGCAGGAGGAGCAGGCATTGAAAGCTATCTTTGGACTGGAGAGATGGCTCAGCTGTTAAGGCACTTGCCTCCAGTGCCTAAGGCCCCGGGTTCAATTCCCCAGGACCCACATAAACCAGACCCACAAGGTGGTGGCCTTGGTGCGCTCTCTCTCTCTTGTTCTATTTCTCTGCTTGAAAATAAATAAAATATTTTTTTTTTAAAAAAAGCTATCTTTGGTGACTTAGAGAGTTCGAGGCTACCCTGAGGTACATGGGACTTTTTCTCAAAAAGAAGAGAAAGACCTCTTCAGTCATTCCCCAATTCCACCCTGTCACCCTGAGCTTCTCCACAGTTTCAGGGTTTACTGAGGATCCCCAGAACTCAGTGTGTAGGCTGGCCTGCGACTCATGCTGATCCTCCTATCTCAGCCTCCCGAGTGCTGGGATTAAAGGCAAGTGTCACCACGCCTGGCCTAATATATATATATTTTTTCCGAGGTAGGGTCTTACGCCTGGCTACCAGGCTAACCTGGCACTCACTCTGTAGTCTCAGGCTGGCCTCCAACTCACAGTGATCCTCCTACCTCTGTCTCCCGAGTGCTGGGATTAAAGGCGTGAGCCACTATGCCTGGTTGGCTTAATTTTCTTTTTTTTTTTTTTGGGGGGGGTCTGCCTGGCCAGTTTTCTTAATTCACCCTAGAAGAGCATGCTGAGGATGGTATGAGGGCCCAGGCGCAGGTAGGCGGGGCCCTCATACCATCCTACCGTCATGTAGTCAGTCAGGTAGCCCAGGCTGGCCTTGAACTTTCTGTGTAGTTTAGGACAATCTGAACTCCTGATTCTCCTGCCTCCACTTCCCACGTGCCACCCAGCCCTTAGCACCCAGCTTTTTTTAGGGACCCTATATGTTACCACCCCTGGACTTTCCTGTGTGGAAGGAAGCAGGCGGCCCTCCCCCCTCTGTCTGTGCAGATGTTCCTGGCCCTTCACCTGTTTCTCCTGCACCCAGGTCTTGGCAGAGGCAAAAGTGGCCAGCTGGGCAGCTGAGCCCACCATGACTCGGGGCACAGCCCCGCCCACGCCCCGCCACAGCCCCAGTAGGCCTTGCCGCCGCCAGATGGTCTCCAAGGCATCCAGGACGCTCTGCAGGGGGAGAGGACACCACCGCTAGTCAGTCCAGCCTGGGGCCATCCACCTGCACAGTCGGGGTTCTGAGGAAGCAGTTGCTCACCTGGTGCTGATGCTGGTGCCCCACGGCCATTGAGGCCGCCGTCTGGGCCTGCAGCTGCGTCTTGACCTGCCAGTGCAAAGGAGACGGATGGGTTTGGTGTGGAGCCTGGAAGACAGGCTGGGCCTGTTGAGGCCCTCCC
>PVHP010044909.1:0-13932 GCA_004024765.1 Zapus hudsonius | reverse complement strand
GAGGCCTTGAAATAACTTGGAGTCTCAGAGAACCCCCATCAGTCCATGTCTGCACCTACCTTATTCTATAAATTGTATTCCTAAGGTAAGCATTATTAAGGAAACTGAGGCCCAGAGATGGCCAGAGTGATTCTATTGCCAATAATAAATATTTGAGACAACCAATCCCCTTTGGAGGTGGAACTGAGCACCATGCCATACAGGCCCCCATAGTCCCCACCCCTCAGAGGCTGAGGCAGGAGAATAGTTTGAGCCCATGAGTCCCAGGCCAGCCTGGGCTACATAGTAGGAGACTGTTTTGAAGTAAAGGAACAAAGGAAGGAAAAAGGAGAGAAGGAGGGAAAGAAGGAAGGAAGGAAAGGAGGTAAGGGGGAGGAAGGAAAACCAGGGAAGCTGATTTTGATTTATGGTTTCAGAGGTTTCATGTTTGTTGCTGTTGTTTTGGTTTTTCGAGGTAGGGTCTCTCTCTAGCCCAGGAATTCACTCTGTAGTCTCAGGCTGGCCTCAAACTCATGGTGACCCTCCCATCTCTGCCTCCCAACGCTGGGACCAAAACCATGCACCACTACGCCCGCTAGTCTCATGGTTTTATAGGTCACTGGCCCAGTTGTTTGGGGCCTGTGGTGAAATAGCCCCTCACCAGAGGGGGTTCAGAGTGGAGGAGGCCACATACCTCATCAATGCTTTGAGCAAAAAAGAAAAAGCAAGACACCAGCTTTGCAATGTCTCCTTCAAGGACACACCCCCAGCGACCCGACATCCACTGAGCTGCACCTCTTCAAGGCTTCCTCCCCTTCCAGTAGTGCTGCAGGCTGGAGATAGAAGCTTTAACACACGGTCTTGGGAGCTAAAATCCACAGTACAGGGCTTGGAGAGAGGCCTGGAGCTCAGCAGTTAAGGCACTTGCCTGCAAAGCCTAATGACAGGTGTTCAATTCCCCAGTACCCACATAAAGCCAGATGCACAAGGTGACACATATGTCTGGAGTTTGTTTGCAGTGGCTGGAGGCCCTGGTGCGCCCATTCTCTCTGTCTGTCTCTTGCTGCTTACAAATCAATGTATTTTAAAATGTCCACAGTAAAGCAGCCAGGAACTTGCCCATAGATGCACAGGACCACGGAGCATTGCTGGGTGGGAACCACCTCGCTCAGCTCCTGGCACAGTCTTCCGCAGCAGCTTCAGCCTGGCTGGGCCTGTGTGTTTCTGCTGTCACCGCCAACTGCTCTGTCAGCCGTGGGAGGATAGGCCTGGGCTCCAGGAACTGTTGTCCCAACTCTGATTGCGACTCTAGATTTAGTCACATCTCTGTCTCAGATCCAATCAAAGCCTCACCACAGCCTCTGCCAGTTTTTGGGAGCCCCTGTCACAGCCTCTGTTAAAGACTCTAGTACAGCTTTTATTACAGACCCTGTGACAATGCCTGTCACCGCCTCCATTACAGTCTGTCACACCACTGGTCTCTGTTAGAGCCCCTGTCAAACTCATTGTCACAGCCTCTCTAAGTCTCATCACAGCCCTGTCACAGCCTCTGTCACAGTCTTCATCACAGCCCACCATGCTCTTGTCACAGTTGCGACCACAAATCCTGTCAAACTCACTGTCACAGCCACTATCACGTCCCCATCATACTCTCTGTCACAGTCCTTATCACAAACCTGTCAAAATGTCTGTCAGTCTTGACCACAGCCCAGTCCACCTTATCACAGTCTCTATCATTGTCCTTCTTTATCACCGTGTCTGTCATAGACTCTTCCAGTCTCCATCAGAGCTCCTGTCACAGTCCTTGTTACAATGATCATAGACTCTGTCATACCCATTACTGTCTCTTTCAGGGTTGTCACAGAGCCAGGTCTCAGGGTCTGTCACAGCCCCCACTGTCACATCTGCCACAGCCCTTGTCACCGTCCCTGTCACTACCTCTGTCACAACCCTCACCACAGCCCCTGCCACAGTTGCTATTGCCCTCTCCCTGGCTCTGCCTGCTCTCTGGGATCTACAGGCTGGCCTGTGGGGGTACAGCTCCCATTACACAGTGGAACTGTCTCTCTTTGGAACCCATCCAGCGGAAGGCTCATGTAATAGCAGGTTATCCTGATGTGCGCGGCTTGTGGGAGGGAGGCTGGGCCTTAAAGCTTGTACAAAAGATGTGCTTCACAGAGCTCCCAAACCAGGCACCAGGGCCTGACTGTGGCTCTCTGTGCCCACGGGGATCATGGGTCCAGATCCTGCCTCCCAGAGGATCACAGCATTCCTTTCATCTCCTTGAACCCACTGCGGGCCTCCAGGGGCAGGAATATTGTTTCCTGCCTTACTCTGCACAGCTGAGTGCAAGGCTGGGCTCCCAGGGCAGAAGCCATCAGTTGTCCCCAAAGTCCTAACCTGGCTTACGTCACTTCCGATTGCTTCCTATAACCTCCAGAACCACCCTACCTTGGTGTCCTCATTACTTTTAGAGCCCAGCCTGCTCACCTGTCCCAGTGAACGGGTTCACCGTGGCTGCCTTCCGCTCACACAGTGCTGGTCACGTGGTATGCCCCACCTCTCTGTCTCCACCTCTCCAGATCATAGACAAATGCCAACCTCTGTCCCCTGCCCTTTCTCCAGCATCTCTTTCCTCTTCTGCTGTCCAGTCACTGGCTCACATCACATGCTGTGGGTCTCTGTCTTCCTTTCATAGCTTTGAAATTTGTGTCACTCTTGCCACAGCCTTGGGTGCCTGGAGATGGCGGGCTGCATCTTTTTGTTAGTGTATGTGCTGTGAGTGTGTGTATAGTGTATGCATTGTCTGTGAGGATGCAGTGCCCCATGCCCACCTGCATAAAGGCCAGAGGAGGATGCCAGTGTCTTCCTACCACTCTTCTGCATTTCAGAGGCTGTCTCTGAACCTGATCTTCTGTTCTTCAGTCAGGATGGCTGACCAGCAAGCCCGGGCCATTCCCCTATGTCCACCCACCACAGGACTGAGGTTCCAGGCATGTGTCAACTTTTTACACTTTTACATGGGGGCTGGGATTGAACTCAGGTCTTCTCAAGCACTCATGCTTGCACAGTAAGTGGTCTTACCCATTGAGCCATCTCCCCAGCCTAGGGGTGCAGGACTGGATCTTAAAATATCATATAGTAGGTGCTGCACCCTCCTCTCTTTTGCAAGGTATGTGAGTGGGTAAGAAGGGTAAGTCATGGAATAAATAAACAGGATACTGTAAAGTTTGGGGAAGGAAAGTATATGGAGAGTCAGAGGGAGGGCCAAGGGGCCAGCAGAGGAGCGCTATGAGCCAAGTCTATTCCCTGGGCCAGCTTGGGGTTCCTGGAAAAGCCCCATCTCCAGAGCTATCCTTTTCAACCCCGGAGCCTGCACCGTTTGTCAAGCTGCGCCCTCCTTCCTTTCCGTCCTCCAGACTCCAGCCCAGATTGTTGAATCCACCCCCAGGGGGGTCTGTCTGAACCCACTTCAGCCCTGACAGATGGCAAGTTCCAGACTTGGGACGGAGGAGTCTCTGGTACTTACTTCTTGGCAGTTCCGCTCAGCTGGCACCTCTGGGGCTTCCAATTCCACCCTGGCTCCCAGTGCAGGTGGCCCAGACGTCATGGAGCCTTGGCAGGATGCAGAGACATAGTCCAGGCCTGGCTGAGCTGTCAGCACTTCTTTCCCCAGCCTCCCCATGGGTGTGTATTGGGGGGGGAGTGGCATGAGGTCCCACCCATACTCTGGCAGAGTCCCGAGGAACCAGCCTGTGTATAGCATGGGAGAAAGCCCAAAGATCATGAGGGGGTGTCCCTGAGAAAAAAGCATTGGGTCCCAGTGCTCACAGCTTGAGGGTGCTCACAGTGCAGTCTTGCACCTAGGCACAAATGAAGCATGAATGGCTCAATAGGTACTAGACCCTAAAGAAATCAGGCAGAGGCCATGTGTGGTGGCACACGTCTTTAATCCTAGGTAGGAGAACTACCATGAGCTCAAGACCACCCTGAGACTACACAGTGAATTCCAGGTCAGCCTGAGCTACAGTGAGACCCTACCTCAAAAATAAATAGATAGATAGATAGATAGATAGATAGATAGATAGATAGATAGATAGATAGAATCAGGCAGAACTGTAATGAAAGCAGATGGGGAGGCCGATAGGGAGATGAACCTCTAGGGCCTTCTTGCTCACTATACCTTAACAGGATTAGTGGGGAGAGTGGGCATGTGGGCTCACAGTGCTTTTGATAGACAGAGTCCCACCCATGCCCTGGCAGAGGCCCCCGGAGAGTGCAGATATTCAGAGCAGAGCAGGGCAGCCAAGGCTGGCCTGGAAGGTGCTGGAAGGAGGAAGAGCCGAGGGATCCACTGTTGTTCATGTATGGCGACAGAAGGCTTTCTCCTAGAGCCAGCTGTGGATAACAGCCCAGCAAGCTGGGCACTCGCCTCTCATGCTATCCTCGGGAACTCTACTGAGTGCAAAGTGGAGGCCTCATTCTTGCCAAGTGCTCTCTCTCTCTAGTTCTCTCTCTCTGTCTTTCGTGTGTGTGTGTGTGTGTGTGTGTGTGTGTGTGTGTGTGTGTCTCCCTACTGCCTAGAAAACCCATCTCACTTCTCACTTGCTATCTCCTCCAGGAAGCACACCTTGACCACACTCTGAGCTTCTGAACCATTTCCTGTGACCATCATTCACACACCTCCAGGATGAGCTGTCACTTCAACCAGCAAGGGTATCCCTGGTCTGCTCAGCCATGACCATGGGTACCTAAGTTGGACATCTGAGGCTTGGTCAAGACCAGCTAGCTGACTTATTCTCTTGGAATCAGTCTCCCACCAGTTGCCCTGTGTGCCCTCCCCAGCCCCAGTGTACTAAAAGGAAGCCTTAGAGCTTGGGAGGTTGCTGGTTCCAGCTCTGTATCTCAGAGGCTTGGGCTCCAGGCCAGGACTCCTAGCAGGAAGTTTCTATGGCCGTGAACCCTATCTAGACTAGCAGAACACAAGTGCCTAAAAAGCATCAGGTGATACTCTGGGGAGTCCTACATGAAACTCAATAAAAAGGTGAAGACAGACCTGTGTGTGGAAGCCCTACCCCAGCCTTCTCAAAGGGTCTTGAGTGAGGTTCATGGCAATGACCTCTGAACCAGCTACCTCTGATCCAACTTAGGCAACTGTCTGTGGAGCTGGGGGTCAAGGTAAGTGCCTGTCCCCTAGAAAGAAAAAGATTTGCTTCTGGAAACCCAGGCAGTTAGCAGGAATAGAGAATTGAAATGAAACAGCTAGACATTCCTATCATTACAACAGCAATTTTTTTTGAAGTAGGGTCTCTCTCTAGCCCAGGCTGACCTGAAACTCACTCTGTAGCTCAGGCTAGCCTCAAATTCCTGATGATCCTCCTACCCAGGCTTCCCAGATGCTGGGATTATAGGCATGAGCCACCACATCTGGCTCCCCACAGCAATTTTTAAAATTAATATGTGACCTAACCTGGACTCCAAAGGTTAAGTGTCTTCTCGTTGGTGGGGGAATGTAGACTTCCCTCCCATGGTTCTGTCATGCAGGGGCATTGAGAACTTACTACAGATGTAATGTTGTGTTTGGTGCATGCATGTTCTTGCTTGGTTTTCATACTAACTTGTGAGGTGACTATCATTAAACCCATTTTCCACAGGAGGAAAATGAAGGCACACCCAGGCAAAAGTGACGGAGGAGAATTCAATCCCCCAAGCTTTGTTTCCAGCACCACTCTATTGCGTATAGATGGGGTTCCCAGACTCTAGGAATCCACAGACCAGTAACATTCTAAAAATAAATCTTTTGATGAGGAACAATCACAGACTGCTATGCGACTTTTTTTTTTCTAATTCGGTCAAGGTCCTAAAAAGAGTACCATCTTCCAGCATTGCAGGGTATGGAAGCCATTGCCCTGCCCCCATCCCCACTCCCAGCTGCCTCTTCAAGCAAGAACAATACCCTGAGTCTGTAAGAAAATAGTCTGGGAGGTTGATGGATATAGTCAACTATCACCCACTCCACTTCCGGCAGGCAGGTCTGTTGAATTTTGCTAATATTGAGCCCCCATGGCAGGAAGTCCAGTTTCATCTGCTCCCTTTCTCCTCTTAGACCCCATTATCTTTTCTAGGTTTGTATTTCGGGAATGCCCAAGCTTCCTGCAGACTGCCTAAGACCTCTCCCCTCACCCCATGCTAAAGCCCCATTCTAATTCTAAGTCGGGGGCTCCCCTTTGCTGGGGTTGCTGTGTTGGAAACACCAGCAGAGAGCGGATCTTATAAGCAGTGCTGGGAAGGAGAGGTGCAGACAGAAGGATGGGGATTCCATCCCCTCCACACTCCTCACCTCTGCTTCAGCCAGAGGCTCCACTTCCCTGTGGACCTGGATGAGCCAGTTGGGTAATATGGCAGAACCTGGTTGGAATTCCAGCTCAACCATTTCCTTGCTTTGGGGCATCTGGTAAATTCTTTCACCTCTCCATCTCTTGCTTGCAAAGGGGAGTAAGAATATGAAAGTGCCAAAATTTGATCACAAATTGACAAGTTCAGGAGCTGTGGAGATCATCCAGTCAGCTCATCCTCAGAGCCCACATGAAAACGCTAGGTGTAGGGGCACACACTTGCAATTCCAGTCCTGGGGAGGCAGAGATGAGAGGGTCCTGGGGTTCACTGTCCTGCCAGGCCAATGAGAGACCTTGTCTCAAAAAAAATGTGGATGGGAGCTGGAGAGATGGCTCAGTAGCCATGCGAGCATGAGGGCCTGTGAGGAAGGCCTCAGGCAGTCTGAGTTCGATCAGTACTCCAGTCCTGTGGAGAATCAAAAGGGGAGAATCGCTGGGGCTCACTGGTCAGGCAGACGGACCAAAACCAACAGCTCTGGGTTCCCTGAGAGACTATCTCTAGGAAATAAACTTGAAGTTCTTCTTTGGTGTCCACTTGCTTGTGCACAGGGCACACTCATCTTTGCACACACACAGAGACATGCATACATCATACATATCACACAGTCTACACATATGCACCAAAAAAGGTGGACAGATTTCCTGAGTGAAAACATTCAAGCTTATACTCTGAACTCCACACATCCCCTCCACACACACGTACACTACTCACATACACACAAAAGGCACACACACACACACACACACCACATTTTAGAAAGACCATTTCATGTGACTTAAAAAGCATAAAGTGTTGAGTACAAGTTTCTCACCAAATCTGATTCCTTGGGGTCTCCTTGAGACCCCCAACTCGCCCAGGGTCAGCAAGGTCTCCTTTCCCAAATCTCTTATAGTTGAGGTCTGACCTAGCACATGCTGATTTCCTGCTGTGATTTTTCTCCTCCTTTCCAGAGCCTGAGTCTAGCTTCTCAACTTGGAGCCCACCAAGGGCAAAAGCAGGGCTTCTTCCTCCTCCTCCTCTTCTTCCTTCATCCCTCAGACTGCTGGCCCACCATGGACATCCTTCATTAATATGTCCAGTGGAAGTGACAGGAGAGGCATGGCCTCAACAGAAGTCACTGGGATGTGACTCACCTAGGGCCAAAGTTAGCCCTGTGTGGCTAAGTGATGCGAACCAAAATGAGGGTTCAGGGAAGTGTTAGTTAGGAGGTCCTGACTCCTGGCCAGTCTGGGGCAGCAGTTTCCAGGAAGCAGACTCTTGGTCACATCCTTTATATTTTCCCAGGAACCCTTTCAATGCCATTAGCTACCTTCCAGGGACTTTCCCTGGGGTTTAGAGTTGGCACTTATTGATGGGTTCTCTGTCCACCTCTGTGCCCTTGTGTTTGTACTGAGATCCCCGAGATGAGGCAGACCTGTCCTGTCTGCAGGGAAAGGGGAACCTGAATGTCTAGTGTCATCAGTGCTCAGGCTGTTGGGGGTTCACACGCTATGGGAACCAGAAAGGGACACCTGGCCAAGATGTGGGTGGTCAGGAAAGGGTTCCTAGGGAGGGGACCCTGTACGGGCTGCCTTCCCAGAAGCTGGGTCACAGTGGACTGGCTCCAGGTGAACAGAGAAGCCCAATGAAGTGAGCTAAAGGGAAGTCTTCCTCTGTGGCAGGAAGAGCTCTCAGCCAGATAAGAACACTCTCAAGGAGACCCAAGGACACAGAGGTATCAGGCCTCCCAGCATCTGTACAGGGAACTGTCAGCTCAGAGCTGCTCAAAAGTAGAAATGCCAGCTATGGGTGATGTCATCACCCAAAGTCATTCCCTCCCCCATTCAAGATGCTGTGGTCCAGTGGGTAGAACAGAAAGAAAATCCCTGCCAGGCTACTCACCCCAAACCCCCTCTGTCTTCAGAATTCCTGCTTTGGAAGGGTGTGCGGGACACTAGTGGGCTAACAATTCAAAATGTATAAAAGCATTTGAAGGAAAACTTTATGCAAGTGAGTCCTCAGAAAATTTGCCTCCTTCCCGATCCACTGCGGTCATCACGCTCCAACCCTTCCCTGGCCAGTCCACCTTCCTTGGGAAGCCCGCCCAATAATCCGCCACGCCCCCTACCCACTTCTGAGCTAATGTGGGGGACCAGTCTGTCCCGGGGTGGTGGGACTCAGTGAGCCTTAGGTTGAGCTACTGGGATTTGTCCTTAAAAGAAAGGACACCCAGCTGCATCCTTGGCTAGCCTGGAGAGAAGGCTAAAAGGGGGGTGGGGTGGGGGGCTGCAGATGCTCGAGAGGGAGGAGAGCGCTGTCTGGGTGGAGCTGGAATCCCCCTCACCTACATAGGGGGTGTCTCAACTGGATGTGAACGCAGGCACTGGGGAGGAGGCTCAAAGTCAGCCCCAGAGTTCGAGGACGCACGAGGAGCCGGCTCCCGCTCATCTCGGGCCCTCCCCGCCATGGGTTCACTCCTGGAAAGGCGCCGGGGCTCGGGGGTGGAGTTGGGGGGTCGGGCGCTGGGATCCCAAGTCCGTAGCCGCTGCCCGGAGCATTTCCTCGAAGTCCTACCTCGCCGGGCTGCGTCCCCCGCGTGCCCCGTGCGCGCCCGCCCGCACAGTTTCCCCCGAGCCCTCCGAGCCCCGGGGCAGGTCGCAGGCACCCGGCGGGGAGGAAAGACCCGCGGGCAGGGTTCGCCCCCCGCCCGCGGCACAGGAGAACCCGGGGGAGCCGCCCGGACTCGATGCGTTTCCCGGAAACCCCCTCTCCAGGCGAGTTGCGGGAACGCAGGAGCTCCGCAGCCTGGCGATCCAGAGACACGCCTCTCCAGAGGAGGGTCTGAGATCCAGGCTGGGAAGGAAAAGCCCGCAGCTTGGTGGAGACCCTGGGAAACCCCGCCCACCCCATCCCCCTAAATTTCGAGGTGGGGAATGGGCATCCCTACACTTGGGGGTGGGGTGGGGTGCCGACGGGCTGGAGTTAGTACTCCTCCTACCTCTCCGCCTAAGGTCGGGCGAGGGGTGCCCTCCGCATTCCCCCGCCCCCGTCGGGCCCGCCCCCAGCCCCCAGCCCGGTCCGGCCCGCCCGCCCGCCCGCTGCCCCTTTAAGAAGCCCAGGTAGGCAGGCCCGGGCTGCGGGAGCCGCTCCTATGGCAACCCTGGAGCTGCGGCGGCTTCATGAATATTCCGGGGCGCGGGAGCCCGGGAGCTGCCGGAGGGCGCTCCGGGGGAGGCGGCCGCTGATGTAAGCCGGGCGGGCCGCTCGGTTTTGCGGCTGGAGCCCGGGACCCGGGCTCTCCGAGCTCAATCCGAGGGAGGCGAGCTCGCGGTGCGCTGGTCGGTCACCGTCCGGGGCGGTGGCACTTGGCCGTCAGCCCGGGCCACCGGCAGGACACACGGCTGGCTGGGAGCCGCCCGGGGCAGTGCGCTCCACGCTCGCCAGCGGTTCCCGGAGCGCAGCGGCCGCAGCGCCACCGCCGCCCGCCGCCCATTGTTCCCCGCGGGGGCGGGGCGCCGCGCCCCTGCTCTCTGGAGCGAAGGAGGGTGGGAAGGAGGACCGGAGGAGAGGGAGGGAGCACGCACGGGGCCCCCGAGCCCAGCCCGGCCCCGGGAGGAGGCGCTGCGAGAGGCGAGCCCGGGGACCCGCGGCCGGACTCGCCTCCCCAGCCGTGCGCAGCCCGCACGAGCCATGGGCTCCTGAGACCGCCCCGCGTCGGCGGCGGAGGACGCGTCCCTACCGGTGGACTCGACCTGCGGGCGGACCTGGAGCAGGTTCCCGGCGCTGCACCCGCACCCCTGCCCGTCGCCGGGCTCCGGCCCCCGGCACCATGGACAAGCTGCCGCCGTCCATGCGCAAGCGGCTCTACAGCCTCCCGCAGCAGGTGGGGGCCAAGGCGTGGATCATGGACGAGGAAGAGGACGCTGAGGAGGAAGGGTCCGGGGGTCGCCAAGACCCGAGCCGCAGGAGCATCCGCCTGCGGCCGCTGCCCTCGCCTTCGCCCTCGGTGGCCGCGGGTGGCACGGAATCCCGGGGTGCGGCCCTCGGGGCAGCGGACGGCGAGGGTCCGGCCCGCGGCGCGGGTAAATCCAGCACGAACGGGGACTGCAGGCGCTTCCGCGGGAGCCTGGCCTCGCTGGGCAGCCGGGGCGGCGGCAGCGGTGGAGCCGGGAGCAGCAGCAGTCACGGGCACCTGCATGACTCCGCGGAGGAAAGGCGGCTCATCGCCGCCGAGGGCGACGCGTCCCCCGGCGAGGACAGGACGCCCCCGGGCCTGGCGGCCGAGTCCGAGCGCCCGGGCGCCGCGGCACAGCCCGCAGCCTCGCCGCCGCCCCAGCAGCCGCCGCCGCCGCCGCCGCCGCCGCCGACCTCCGCCTCCGGCGAGCAGCCCTCGGCGGCGGACACCGCGATCAAAGTGGAAGGAGGCGCGGCTCCTGGCGATCAGATCCTCCCGGAGGAGGCCGAGGTGCGCCTGGGCCAGGCCGGCTTCATGCAGCGCCAGTTCGGGGCCATGCTGCAACCCGGGGTCAACAAATTCTCCCTGAGGATGTTTGGCAGCCAGAAAGCGGTGGAGCGAGAGCAGGAAAGGGTTAAATCGGCTGGGTTTTGGATTATCCACCCCTACAGTGACTTCAGGTAAGGGGCCGGCGGGATCCGTGGCGCCCTCCCTCGAAGGCATGCTTCCTCTCCCGGCCCTGCCTCCCTGTCGGAGTTAACTTTCCTTCGTTGCGCTGGGAGCTCCCCAAGAAGCTGGCGCCTGGAGGTTCCCAAACACCCCCAGACCTTCGCCTGCAGCTCTCTGAGAACTTCCTCTGGGTTCTGGCTCCTGCCTTCTCTCTTCTCCCGTCTGGGACCGCTCTGGAGATTGGCTGAAAGGTGTTCTGAGCTTGGCCTAGCCTGCCACCTTAAGCCACACATTGCATCTCCTCCCCCTGGGAGGCTGCAGAGGCTGTTCTAGGTCATTCATCTTGCAGAGCAGGACCCTGGAGAGAGATAGACCCCTCAGTGAGGGCTGGCACGTTGGGTGCTGACCGCAGCTACTAAGAATATTCTTCCCGGGCCTGTGAAGCTGCAGCCAGGCTCCTGAGGTCACTGAGAACTCAGGCCCACAGTGAAAGCGTTCTGCACCCTTTTAACCCTGGGTCCATCCCCTCATACTGAGTGGTGAACCGGGAGCAGGCTTCCAAGACAGCAGGCTTCCAGACTTGGGCAGGACAGAATGACCTTGCTCCTAGTGGTCAGTGAAGATGCCTGGTGTCCTGATTGACATGCAGCTGTCCCGTGACCCCCTACCCCCAAGCTGGCTCCCATTTCAGTGGCCCAAACTTTGGCAGCTTCTGGGTCTCCTCACATGTGTACCCAGAAAAAAAAAGGTGTGACTGTTAGTCAGGAAGAGTCAAGTCCCTGCCCCCTCCCTCCTGCATTTCCTGAGTCAGAAATAGTAGATACCACTCGGGGCCCTTGCATGTATCTGTGTGAAGGAGGGATTGTGGGTTACCTCAGGGTTGGGGTCAAGGGTACTTTTATTCCAGTCCAGGTTCTCAGCCTATGCTTCTTTGGAGGCGTTCCTGGCACATCAGATTGAAAGGAAGATCTGGCTGGGTTATTTTCTCCCCTCTCCCTTTCTGGGCCCTGTCCCTGTCCCTGTTCCTAGCCTGCCTGTCTGTATAAAGGAGCATTTTTGCCGACCCAGAGCCTCTTTGCAAACTCCAGGGAAGCTGGATTTGTAATGAGAGCAAAGCCATTTTCCATCCAATGAGAGAGGTTTCTCTGGCTGGGAATGACCAGTCAGACACTTGATGGCTTAAAATAGGTGGTGAATAGAGAGACGCCCCCTCTTTCTTTTCTCCCTCTTTGGAGAGATTTCTCTTTCTAACCCTAATAACCAGGCTTCTCATTCCTAGGGGACAATGAGGCAGCAGGCAGTCTAGACAGAGCTACAGCCTTTAAATTGTGTGAGCAAAGGTAGACTCTCCTTAGGGTCTTTAGGAACCATGACTGGCTTCTGTGTCCCAAGTTCCTAAAAATGGACTGCCCTGGCTAGGACTGGGACTTGAGGCTCCCAGGCTGATCCAGAAAAGACCACACAGTAGCCATATCGCCTCTCCCCACTATGTCCTGGACTTCTCCTCCCTCTGAACTCCTCAGTGCTGGTGACAGGTGATCATTTTCAGTATCAATGACTTGAGATTGTGGAGACCTTACTTCCTCCCTTTCTTGTGCCCTCAGCTCCTGACTGCTGTCTTTGTGGTGAGAAAACTTTCATTCAGGGTTTGTGTCCTCTAGTCCATTGCCAACCCCAGGCATGTCTGACCTCCGCTACAGAAAGTGCTGGTGGAGGGAGGGCCTTCTGGACACTTGCCTTGTCCTATCCCTTGGGTGGTGAAGAGTTGGCACTGGGTAGAATTCATCCAAGGGAACCCGTCAGCTTCTTGGTCTTACCATGCCATTCCTGCTCTGCTGCTCTGCACACCCGTTCCCTGCACTGGGATGTGGAGTCTGGGGTGGGTCACAGGGACACGGGGAGGGTGGGTGCATTATGACAACAGGAAAGGGGTCTCAATAGGGGTTTTGTTCTCAGAGGTTGGTCAACCTTTCACGCAGGGGTCTTTGAAGGTTGGTTTATGCGGCAAGCAATAGGAACCGGTGGCTGGAAGTGCACATTTCCTGTGACAGCCTGGTAGCTGTCTGATGTTGGGTCTGGCAGATGGAAAGAAATCCAAGAAAAGTCCATCTGTGTGTGTGTGTCTCTGGAGGGCCAGTGGTTGTCTCTTTTGTCTCCAGGCCAAGACAGCTAGTCTTATCTTCAGAAGTCAAGAGGTAGGCGGGGCCTAGCCAAACTTGCTAAGCTTAGAAAACCAACCACTAACCTTTCCCCTGCCCCCTAGAACCCCAAGCCTTGGCCCATAGAGTTTCAGTCATTAGCCTTGGACCTCTTTATGGAACCAATCGCCGTGGCCCACCAGCGCTTCTGCAAACACTGCCCAGGCCAGTTGAGGATTTATTCATCATTTTGATGGGCAGGAAGCATTGATCCAGCAGAATTGGTTTAATAAAGAATCACCAGCAAACCATGATAGATTGAGTTTGTGGTTTAGAGATCAGGGCTGGCTGTGATGGGCTGTTTCCGGTATCTCCTGTCCTTGGGGACAGGGAGAGGAACTGGGTGCCTTTATACAGATGGTGTAGGCTTGCTCTGAGGACCCACCGGGAGCCATGACTGAGATGGCTTTTCCTGGATGTCACTGTTTCTTGTCACTGAACCATCTCTCTCCATCACGAGGCTCTAGTTCTGCTTAACCAGGCTCCCGAGTCTACCTACTCTGCTTGTCTGGCTTCTCCCTCCCGTCCAATTCTCCTTAGGCTTTTTGAAACTTGCACTTATGGTTTGTTAATAGAAGAGACCAGCACATGGTAACCCTCAGGACATTGTCCCCAAGCTCCCTCACCCATGGTCCCAGAGAGGAATCTTCCTCTCATGGGAACCATATCCTAGAAGACAAGGCTCCATGGCAAGAACCTGAAACCCATGGCACAATATCTAGTTAATCCTGGTTTTCCAGGAGGATGGAAAGTCAG
>PVHP010044908.1:0-13909 GCA_004024765.1 Zapus hudsonius | reverse complement strand
TATAATTATATTTATAATTATAATTTATATAATTTATATAATTTATAATATATATTTATATAATATATATTTATATAATATATATTTATATAATTTATAATATATATAATATATATTTTTAATATATATTTAATATATATTTAATATATTTTTAATATATATATTTATAATATATAATATATAATTTATATAATATATATAATTTATATAATATATAATTTATATAATTTATATAATTTATATAATTTATATAATTTATATAATTTATATAATTTATATAATTTATAATTATATTTATAATTATATATATAAAATTATATAATTATATATATAATTCTTTATAGTTTTCACTTCTTTTCACCTTAAATAGTAATTTTGTAGGGTCTTGAACTTAATGGAGGCATCAAATAGGACACTGCTTTTTTTTTTTTTTTGGTTTAGCAGGCAAATGTCTTAACCATTCAGCCGTCTCTCCACCCCAAGCTCTTCTTGTCTTTTACTTTTGAGAAATCTGTAGTGACTTTGATGGGCCTGCCTTTATAAGTGACTAGGTGTTTCTCTCAAGTTGCTTTCAGTGTATTTTCTCTAGGATGTATATTTAGTCGGCATGTTATAGTACGGTGAGGAGAGGCTCTTTTCTGCTTCTCTCTGGTTTTCTAACTACCTCCTCTATCTATATTGGCATCTATTTCCCTATTTTGAGAAATTTTCTCCTATAATTTTGTTGAAAATACTTACTGCACCTTTTGACTGAAATTCTTTTCCTATTATGCCCAGAATTCTCAGATTTGATATCTTCCTCATGCTTCAAATGTCTCAAAAATTTCTGTTCATGCCTTCTTATTAATTTCTCTCTCTCTTTGTTGGAATGTTCTAGTCCTCTACCTTTTATTTCAGCTCAGATATTCTGTCCTCTTCTTGATTCATTCTATTGATGAAACTTTCTATGGAGTTTTGTGTTTGATTCCTGCGTTTCATTTCCAGTATTTCACATGGTTTTTCTTCATTATCGACCTCATTATTTCAATTTCAGCTGATTTTCTGTGCTCACTTGGTTCCTTCAAAAGTTTGTTTGCTTTTTGTTTCCTTTCAATTATTAATTTTTATTTTAACACGCTCATAATCAATCCTTAGAAATCTCTGTCTTGTACTTTATCTATTCTCCCTTGTTGGAGGCTGCTACTGTGGGATTCATAAGTTTTGAAGAAGTTTTATTGCCTTGATTTTCTGTGTTGCTAGTATTACTGCATTGGGATTTTTACATCTCCTGTTATTTCATTGCTTGGATTTTCTGTTTGTTTTATCAGCTGTATTTTTAGGCATGTAGTTCTGAAGTTATATCTCCAATCTAGAATTTCAAGGTGGCTGGTGTTGTCTCTATATTATTCCGAGTGGAGTATTAACAGCAGTACTAAGCAAAGCTGGGCATCTACCTGCTATGTGAATGTCATGGTAGCAAATTAGCAACTCTTGTCCCTTTGATTCTCTAATTGATAATGGATATATGAGCAGGGCTGGCATGGAATAAGGTAGAATTTTAGCTCCTTAGAAGTGGGAAGGATATAGTGTGGGTGAGAGTGAGGACGTACACTAGAGTTAGCTTCAATAAAGATGGGATGACAAACGTGTGTGGGAGAGGAGGGATGGAAAACTGTTATGTTCCCAGACTTTAGAGGTTGTGGACACTAGGGTACCTTGGAGTTATGGAGAATGAGAAGGAGAAGACAGGAAGGTGAGAAGGTAGAGAAGAGAAGGGAAAGAGAGGTAATAGATCTGAGAGGCACACAAAAAGGGTAGTAGAATACAGTATTAATCTGGACGGAGGAAATAGAGAATAAATCTATAATCAGACTGAGCAACACACAAACAATTAAAACTACCATATGCACAAGGAGAGCTTTTGAGGCCACCCTGAGACTACATAGTGAATTCCAGATCAGCCTGAGTTAGAGTGGGACTCTACCCTGAAACCCCCCCTCCCCAAAAAAAAGAGTCACTAAAAGATAAAAAAAAATTAAAAATGACATAATTTGACTTCAATACACAAATGATTAAAACAATACAAAGGAATGCTAAATGTATCTCAGATCTAGCAAGTCAGTATTTTTGCCTTGCTGGGATGGGTTTCCAGGTCTTTCCCTCTCTGTGGTATTTCTTTAGCAGTTTGCGGAGATATGGTATGTGTGTTTCACACTTCCAGGTCAAACCTATACACCGGATTTGTGGTTTGAATTATCCCAGTGGAAGTGAGTGTAAGTACCTATGTTGTAGTTAACATCTCATTGCTGTACATAACAAAATCCAAGCAAAATCTTGCAACTCCAAAGAATTATATAGAAAGCGTGTTTCTGATTCAAAGCCTGGTATCATCTTATTTATATATGCAGTTGCTCCAGTGATTCAGCTGAGGACTTATTGCTAATTTCATTGCTGAGCAAGTTTTCATGCTTGAATTGTAATTGCTGGAAAGGGAGGAGCTCTAAAGAAAACAACCAGAGCTCTTGCTTTGACATAAGTCTAAGGTCTCTTGAATAGCAGCAGGTGCATCTGGAAATATTGTTTAATTTTGCTTTAGATCCTTTCTGTGCTTTGGGAGGTCCATTTACAACACTTCAGAGGAAACATGGAGATTTACCTTCAGTGATTTGACGATTTCCTGAAACAGAAGAATACAAAATAAAACCGAAAGCCAGGAAGGCCAAAGACTTCAAATCATTCCAACTCTCTCCTGATTGTTCTATATACACGATGTCTCCTAAAATAGCTCTTTGGAAAACCCAGCTATATTAGTTACCAATTTCTTAAATACTTTCTGGTATGCTGCACTATGCTTGAATATGTGTGTCTATGAATATATATGCCTATATGTGTTTAGGCATATATAGATAAAGTGTGTGTTTTACACACACATAATATATATATATATATATATATATATATATATATATATATATATATATAATACATAGTCTATGTTTATATCTAATCAGTAGAAAAAATTATGAGTCATCCTTAAGAAAAATACTCCTTTATTGTGAGGTTTCATCTTTCCCTATTATCTGTCTTGGTTTTAAAATACATAAGTATTTCTTTTTCAGGAATGATTTCTTGCCTTTTGAAAAGTACATAACATTAGTCTTCAAAGGCTGCAAATAATAGCAGAACGAATAAGCTGAGGAGACCTGTGTTTATGGCTCTCCAGACCTTTAACTTTGCCTTTAATGTGGGGTCACTAGGACTTGTGGGGAAAAAATTATATGATCATGTTTCTGGATAGAAATAACAAAATTATATTGGTTGTTCATTCCTTATGTCGTGACTTTAATTTGGGTCCTGAGGGGACAGTTGTAATTGTTTGTTGTGATAGGAATTTCATGTGGAAAACATTTGTAGCTATTCAAGACAGGATTGCCAAGATTTTCAAGCCTCTCATTACCATGAAGTCCATTTGTAGCCAGCTTTCTTGTTGCTGCACAGAAAGAACCCAAGCAAAAGCAGCTTGTGGAGGAATGGGTTTATTAGGCTTACAGAATCCAGGGAGACTCCATCCTGGCAGGGAAAACGATGGCGTGAGCAGAGGGCTGGACATCACCTCCGCCACAGCACTGCAAACAGCGGCAGGAAGGTGTGCCAAACTCTGGCAAGGGGGAGCTGGCTTATAAACCCCATAAGCCCGCCCCAAACAACACAGCTCTAGTGAGGCTCTAATTCCCGAATTGCCATCAGCTGAGGATCGATCTATCAGAACACATTCATTTGTTTGTGGGGGACAAACATGTATCAAACCTTGACATCCATGAAGAGACAGTCTTTCCTTGAGAGCAAGATGAAAATGAAATGTCAGCCCTGGGCCTCCCATCTCAAACATCAGCGTGAACATTACAATCATTTGTATGTTTGGACATAGATTGACAGAGAGAAATAAGATTACTGTAAATAGCATTGTAAAGGAAAGCCTTTTTGTGGGTATCCTTATAAAGCAAATGCTTTTTAAAATTAACATTGTGTTTACTTAAGTGGAAGTCTTAATATGAACTGTTCTCAGACTCCTTATGTCTAAAAATATTCACCAAACCATAGTTTTATCATTTGTTTTCCAACCTGTTATGAAAACTTTTTTTAATCTTAAATATATATATATATATATATATATATATATATATATATATATATATATATATATATATATATATATATATATTGTCCATAATGTGTTACATTATTCAGTGGGCAAACAATGAGATGTTATCCCCAATTCCTCAATGCCTCCCCTCCCCATCCCCAGTCAGCTGGATATCCTCCTCCGTGGGCCATCTGTGTCAGTCTTTGTGACAGGGGACCCTGGAGAGCCTAGTACTCAGCCCGGTCCTCCTGGCCCAAGTGTGTTGTTACTGAGGGGAGCCATGCCTCTGGATAGTCTCCCCCACCACGGCTCTCACAATCTTTCCGCCCCTCTTCCGCTCAGTTCCCTGAGTCGTGGTGGGTGAGTATTAAGGCTGCTTTAAGGTTGGGAGCTTAGAGGTCCTTGTGTCGAAAATCCTTGGTTTCTGTCTCATTGGCCTGTCCTGTGTTGATTGAATGGCTGTGGCTGTGGGTCCCTTGTTCCTCTGTCATTGTCTGCTGGGTTCCCTATGGATCCTCCCCGATATGACTGTGGTGGCTCCTCTCTGGCCAGGATCTGGGTCATCGGCCTATGGTGGATTGGTAGGGTTAGATGGGCCACAGCTCTCTCGTTGCATCCTGAAAAACACAAACACATTAGGCTTATCCTGAGTTGGTTGAATGGCTGTGGCTATGGGTCCCTTGTTCATCCCGTCCTTCTCTGCAGGGTTCCATATGGATCCTCCACAATATGACTGTGGTGGCTCATCTCTTGCCGTGATCTCAGCTTTTTGCCGCTGTCGCATGGCCCCCCTCAGTAACAACACACTTGGGCCAGGAAGACCGGGCTGAGTACTAGGCTCTCCAGGATCCCTTGCCACAAGGACTGATCCAGACAGCCCACGGAGGAGGAGATCCAACTGATCGGGGATGGGGAGGGGGGGAATTCGGGAATTCGGGATAACAACGCATGGTTTGCCCACTAAACAATGTAACTCATTATGGACAATAAATATGTATTTGAAAAAACAGTCTCAAGATTCCATCCATTACCCAAATACCTAGTTGACAATTCTGTGTACTTCCTTGAATTTTTATTAATGAATAATGATGTTTCTTTTTTGTATCTTTATTATGAATCAGGACATACATTGTTTGATCAAATCTTGTGAAGGTGTCCCCGTTTCCCTCCTCTCTGTCCCCTACCCACTGGGGTCCTTCCTCGGTGCACATACTGGATCTGTCCATAGGTTAGAGGGTTATGAACTGCACCAGAGGGAGACAGTTTTTCTTCACATATGTTACAAAGTAACATATGAAGCAATAGAAGGACCAATTCAATTATAGTATCTTTTTGCATAGATCAAACACAGTGCAAGATAAATTCCTTATTATGACCATGTGTGTTGTTTATAATACTCAGTAGCACAAATAATGTGGTGATCTCAGGATTAAAGCATTAATCCATGCTTTTGTCATCTCAGGAAATATAATTTGGAGTTGAGAAAGGTAAGTAGCTTACATAGGAACACACCTGTCACGGACAGTTTGGGGTGAGACCTTAGGACATCAAATCTGTGTTTTCTAACCACTGATGGAACAGAAACCTGATTTTAGATTTTTTTCTCCATACTGTTCATTCTAGGAAGTCCCAATCACATCATGAAGGAGTCTAATATTCACTATAACATATATGTGTAAAGTTGCATTCACTCCCATGATATGTCAGATCTTGCTACTCTTTTGAGAAAATATCTACTCCACGTCTCATTACATAGGATGAGTCAGCATCTACTTTATTCTTTTGAGGAAATAAACATGTCCTGGGTTACACTTACTACTACCATTCACGCCATATGTCATCATTCACAATCCACAGGTGTGTTTTATCAGATTATTACTGTTTCCGAATATACACAAAGCTTTAGTCTGCCCAATCCTGCAAAATTCTCTCCTTGTGAAGCAGGGTTTGTTTGTTTATTAGATCGAAAGAGAAATTATATTCAGTTTTGACATATACAACATATGGAATTGCACAGCATTACTAGGCAAAACAAGAATTCAACCGCAGCTGTTAACACACCAAATCACACCAAATGTTCTAGGTTTGAGGAGTGTTCAAACCTTCTTTTCCTTGAACTAGATATTAAGATACATTCATTTTACCAGAGAGCTTATAAACAGCATATATTATGTGCCCAGGCAATGGAGAGCAAGGGTTATCTATATTTTTTCTTCCAACCCACTATTTCCAACACATTATTTTAATAATGTCCATTAGTTTGTTTTCTTCTGCTGATGGTTTTCTGTTTATAGCACTGGAGTATATAGTTGCAAACCTCGGTTTTCCCTTTGGAAATTGCATGGCTTTTGTCAGTGTGGCTTACTCTCATCTGTTATTTCTTTTTTTCAAAAAAATCTTTCCATAGTATTACTAGTTTGAGTGAATTACTGACAAGAAATAAACAAGAATTTTTTTTTAACAAGGCTGATGTGTCTGCTTTGGAAGATATACTAAGGTCAGAAAAGGGTGTTTTTAATAGTCTAGTTACATACAGTCTTCTGCTTATTAAAAGCCCTCCAAAACAGAACACATCTTTATCAACAGCATGCATTTTCCAGCTCGCCTTCCACGCAAAAGTCCATTATTTTCAAACTGTGGAAGAAATATAAATTTTGACACAATTAGTAGCAAAAGCTGACATCGATCCTCAAGAGACTAATGTCATCTCCCAAAGTATTCTCTGTTGTTTATGGCATTTTTGTATTCCACCAAGTGTGAAAATAAAGCTGTGTTTTGTCCCTGAGAATGGCAGAAGAAAGACAAGAAAGTCACAGTTATGTTTCTCAATGTATTTCTGAAGCTGTCATCAGAATGAATGTGAAAGGGAAAATATCATGACTGACGATCGCAAGTAGCTACTCTTTTATAATATTGATAAATTCATGCAATAAGAACTCCTTGTCTTGGGGCTGGAGAGATGGCTCAGCGGTTAAGGCACTTGCCTCTGGTGCCTAAGGCCCTGGGTTCAATCCCCCAGTACCCACATATGTCCTCTCTCTCTGTATTTCTCTGCTTGAAAATGAATAAATAAAATATTTAAAAAAAGAACTCCTTGTCTTAGGGCAGAGATTCTGTTTCCAGAGATACGTCTGGAGTTCCAACAGGTCCTGGTTTAATCACCAAACTGTGGAGTCAAAGCAAAGCCCGGATGAAGGTCACAATGGGCAGGTCTTGCTTCATTAAAAGTCCCAGGACTTGGTTCTGCACATAATGAAACAAACCAATAAATGAACAGAGCAGGGGTTTCTCCTGATTATTTAAGCCTAGATTTGAGCTACGTTGACTCTGGGCCTCCTCAAAAACAGAACATCAGAGAAAACCTTGATGGAATCTCCATTCCCCAGAAATTAAAAGGGGATGGTTCACTCCAAAAGATGCACATATTTCCCTCTAAAATAAACAAGCTCATCTTTGAGTTACTAGGCTATAATATCCCCAGAATCTTGTGCTGTGACACCCCATCTTCTATGTGAATGTACAAGCACAAATTCCCCTAAGGAAAAAAACTCTATGTTCCCAGTTCACACTGAGATCTGTAGCAATATTCGTGCAAGTGGATGATGTTCATATGGAGAAGAAAAAGAAGAGAGAGGGCTTTGAAGTTCTCTAGCCTCTGCGTCTCACTGAGCGATGGTTTCTCTCCTTCTCTGTCCTCACCTAGTGAGTTTGTCGTGTGGACCTATCCTGAGTCAAGTGACTCGCTGTGGTGATAGGTCTCTCGTTTATCATGCCATACTCTCGAAGGTTTCATTTGGGGTCAGGGATGGTTCATCTCTTGGTGGGATGTCAGTCATCATCCTGTAGTTTGTTGGTGGAGTTGGATTGACCACAGGAAGAAGTAAAACTATCCCTTTTGGCAGATGATATGGTTCTATACATAAAAGGCCCAAAGAATAATATCAGTAAACTCTTGACAGTGATCAATCCCTTCAGCAAAGTCGCAGGATACAAAATTAACACACAAAAATCAGTAGCCTTCCTGGATGCAGTTGATATGCATTCGGAAAAAGACATCAGAGAGACTGTCCCATTTCCAGTCGCTGAAAAAAAAATCAAACACCTTGGAATATCACTAACCAAATATGGGAAAGACTTGTATAATGAAAACATTAAAATGCTCAAGAAAGAAATAGATGAAGATGTGAAAAGATATTCCATGCTCCTGGATAGGTAGAATTAATACAGTAAAAATGGCAATCCTTCCAAAAGTAATATACAGATTCAGTGCAATGCCATTAAAAATCTCGGTTTCATTCTTTACATAGAAAAAAAAATAATCTTAAATTTATTTGGAATGGCAAAAGGCCTTGAATATCCAGATCTATCCTCAGTAAAAAAAAAAATCTTCCTCAGGCGGTATCACCATTCCTGATCTAAAGACATACTGCAAAGCCATGGTAACAAAAACAGCATGGTACTGGCATAAAAAACAAAGGACAGACCAATGGAACAGAATTGAAAACCCTGATCTTAGTTTGAGTAACTATAGTTACTTGATCTTTGACAAAGGGGCCAACATTGTGCATTGGTGTAAAGATAGTATCTTCATTAAATAGTGCTGGACAAATTGGATAAGCACGTGTAAAAAAATGAGAATAGACCCACTCCTCTCACTATGCATAAAAATCAACTCCAAATGGTTCAAAGACCTCGACATAAGACCTGAAACCATGTAAACCCTGGAAGAAAAAATAGGAGGAACTATCCACGAGATAGGGGGGCAAGACTTCCTGAGCAGACCTCCAGTAGCCTAGGAGGAGCAACAACCACTTAACCAATGGGATCTAATCAAGCTTCAAAGCTTCTGTATCGACAATCTTACCATACTCAGAGCCAATAGACCACCATCACACTGGGAGATGATTTTTGCCAGCTGTAACACAGACAGAGGTCTAATATCCAGAACTTGCAAGGAGCTTTATACATAGAGATATCAGGAGTCCTGGGGCCAATACTTGCCTTGTCCCTGTCCAGATGGCCCTTGGCTTGTTTTTTTTTTTTTTTTATAGCATGAGGGGTTCAGTGAAGATGGTCTTTGACATGTTTTCTGACTGTAACAACATCTCAAAGGAAAATTACCCGATTCTGAGTTTTGTGCTACCTTCCTGACTCTGCAGGTTAACAAGGAATCGCCTTCCACAAGACACTTGGGCTGTCTCTAAGCTTCAGGGTCTTTATTTAGGAGATAAAGAGTGGTATGTGGGGCTGGAGAGATGGCTCAGAGGTTAAGGCACTTGCCTTCAGTGCCTAAGGCCCCGGGTTCAATTCCCCAGTACCCACATATGCCAGACCCACAAGGTGGTGGCCCTGGTGCTCTCTCTCTCTCTCTCTCTGTACTCTCTGCTTGAAAATGAATAAATAAAATATTTTAAAAAAAGAGTGGTATGCAATGAAATAAGATCCAACAGGACAGGTGCACAGAAGAGTGTCTGTAACATTTTAAGAGGTAAGCAAATGCTGGCTGTTAATTTTGGACGAGATAAAATAATTTCGGAATTCAACCCAAGTACCTGGCTTATACAAGACACATAAAACATAACCACTTACTTAATTTAACGATTAAATATGATTTTAGTAGTTTAATATTATTTGAATTCATATCCAAAATAATTAACCATTTAATTAATATGATCCATTGCAGGATGGTGAGTGGGCTGATTAGCTTTCTCATTTAAAAATATTTTATTTATTTATTTATTTATTTATTTATTTATTTATTTGAGAGAGAGTGAGAGAGAAAATAGGTATGCAAGGGACTCTAGCCACTGCAAATGAACTCCAGACACATGCGCCACCTTGTGCATCTGGCTTTATGTGGGAACTTGGGAAATTGAACTTGAGGCTTTCTGCTTTGTAGGAAAATGCCATACCAGCTGAGCCATCTCTCCAGACCCACCTTTTTCATTTTTGATGCAACAAAATACCTGTCAGAAACAGTATTAGGAGGAGAAAGTGTTTCAACTTATAGTTGAGGGGATGCGGTCCATCAAGGAGGGAAAACATGATGGCAGGAGCCTGAAGCAGGTTGGCACATTCAATCTGCAGTGAGGAAGCTGGCAGGGATGAGGGTGAGGCTCAACCAATTTGCTGCTTTTCCTCCAATTCTGTACTCAGCCCATGAAATTCAAGTGGGTTTTCCCAGCTCAGTTCCCTTAATCTACAAAACACCCCCTCACAGGCATGCTCAGACACACACACACACACAAATATATATATATATATATATATATATATATATATATATATATATATAAATATGTATATATATATATCATTATATACACACACAAATATATATATCTCATTATATATGTATATGTTTATATATTTTCATATACACATATATTTATATATACATATATGTGTATATCAATCTCTTTGACTATGGCTGCTCATATGTAGGTTGTATATGAGCTGATCATAAACACTAAGTTGTGTTAAAGAATGATATATTGATGTATTTGGGCAGTTTTATTGAATCAATAATAGATACTTGAATTTTGTCTGATATGCTCTTTGGCATCCTTATTGGATTAATTTATTATCTGCCTCATTGTGAATTTACAATGATGAGGGAACTCAGTCATCTCTGTATACTAGTTCACTACGTTTTCAAGATTAATCTTAAACCCAACTGGAAACTAGTTCATAGTAGTGTTTAAAGAATGCTATTGGAAGGGATGTAGCCCAGCGGTACAGTGCTCGCCTAGCATGCACAAAGCCAAGAGTTCAATCCCCAGTACCACCACCAAAAGAAAAAAGAGATAAATAATAATTTTGGGCTGGAGAAATGGCTCAGTGGTTAAGGCACTTGCCTCCCTCCAGTGCCTAAGGCCCCTGGTTCAATTCCCCAGGACCCACATGGGCCAGACCCACAAGGTGGTGGCCCTGGTACGCCTCTCTCTCTCTCTCTCTCTCTCTCTCTCTCTCTCTGTTTGAAAATGAATAAATAAAATATTTTAAAAAAAAAGAATGCTATTAGAGCCGGGCGTGGTGGTGGTGCACGCCTTTAATCCCAGCACTCAGGAGGCAGAGGTAGGAGGATCACTGTGAGTTCGAGGCCACCCTGAGACTACAGAGTGAATTCCAGGTTAGCCTGGACTAGAGCGAGACCCTACCTTGAAAAAGGAAACAAAAAACCCCACAAAAAATCAGAATGCTATTTGCATCTGCCTATTTATGTTAGGTTTGAACTTACTCAGATAAAGATTCCCATATATAGATCAGCTGGACAGGGTAGGCTTAAAGTAGGGGAATTTCAAATAAAACCACATTAAAAAATAAAAAGATGGCACAAAACCTAAATATCCAACAGAATAAAGATGTAAAACCACCAACACGAATGACCCTTTGGAGGATCTCCCGTCAGCTGACTGTGAAACTTGTCTGAGGTAGCATTATACTTCCTCAATTCTTCATCTTTATAGCAGTCTAATTAAGTTAATTAATTAATGAACTTTCTCCCCTCTTCATATACTGTTGGGTGCTTCTCCAGATGTTACCGCACGGGTCCCTGGCCCCCTGCTAAATGAGCCTCAGTCTCTCCGGCCAGCAGGAGACCTGGCTCCATCGAGGAAAGGTGAGCGCGGCAGCTGGACAATCACACGCAGCCGGGAGAAGTGTCCAAGCAGATCTCAAAACTTTATTTCAGCATCCAACCTTATATACAATCTAGGGATGGGTTGCATTGCCTTCTCTCTTACACAAAGGGGGCTCAGGAAACAGGAACACAGCTACAGGAACTCAGGCAGCAAAGCTTATTAGCACTTCTATTACCTCTGCCTCAGGGGACACAGGTGTGCTAGGATTAAAGGTGTGTGCCCCCATGCCCTGCTTGTTTCTAAAACTTAGTTCAAGGTTACTAAAACTTAGTTCAAGGTTACTCAGCTAGGCTGGGGCACAGCAAAATACCCTGGTTAAGATTAATCCATTAAACATTTACTTAATAAATGATCATCTTAATGTGGCAAATATTCTTCAATTTCGTATATATCTGTCATAAGGACATTTTAATAAAAGTACATAATTCCTCCCATACTCCTATATCAGTTACTTTGTTATTGCTGGGACAAAATACCAGATCTGAAACTATTTCTACTGAGCTTACTGATTTGATCTTAGGAGATTTACATTTGTAAAATTTCACTGATTTTTCAGTACTTCTCTTGTGAAAATTATCCAATAGCCTATATTTATTTCCTAATTTCATTCAGCTCTTGTATTTTTCTTTGAATTACTTATGAGTTCGTTTGTAGGCCTTTTGCTTTTGTCAAACATTCTTTAACTTTTCTTTTGAATTCTTTGCCTGAGATTTCATCTGACTGACTCTTATTGGAAGTTGTTATTGTTGATTTGGTATTTTTCCCTTGATGTTTCATATCTATATATCACTATCTATCTATCTGTCTGTCTGTCTATCTATCTATCTATCTATCTATCTATCTATCTATCTATCTCTGAAATATATATTTATTCTATTTCTGCATTGTAGCTTCCACACCTGGGGCTCTACTTTTGGTTTGATTATTTTTCTAGCTGAATTCTTTCAGCTGGTGTATCTATAATGTTCTTTTGGTGTACTGTATTAGTCAGGGTTCTCTAGAGGAAACAAAGTTGATAGAATGGATATAAAAAAAGGAATTTATTGGGATAGCTTACCATAGTCCAATAGTAGCTGTCCGTAGGCCCACAGGTATGGAACCAGTAGCTGTTCAGTCCACGAAGATGGATGTCTCAGCAGTCCCAATCCAGCCCAGAAGGCCTGATGAATCCCTGGGGAGCGGCTGCTCTTCAGTCCACGATGTGAGGCCAAGGAAACTGGGTTCCGATGTTCAGGAAGGTAGGAGATCAGGATGCGAGAGCAAGTCACGAACCAGCACCAGCAGCCGGGGAGGAAGGAAGAGCGTCTCCTTCCCCCTAAGCTTCCTTATATGAGTCTCCTTCTGGAAGGCCCACCCAGGATTACTATGGATTAGCTCAAATTGACAAACTTAACCATCACAAGTCTTCTCCAAAATCCCAAAAGGAATTTGTCAATCCTTCCTGCAGGCAAACTCAGAGACCCGCCCAAGATTATTATGAATGAGATCAAGTTGACAAATTTAACCATCACATGTAGTACATTATAGTGGGGTTGAGATGCTATTCCTCCCCAGTGGTGTAGGGTTATAGTCCATTAGCTTAACTCTCAGTCTGTGTGTTCAGAGAACTGGAGATAATCCCTAACACTGCTCTAAGAGTAGAATATTAAGCACAGAATCAATAGGCTGGATATACCTATTTTCCAATGATTGCAGTTGTTGCTTAAAAACAGCTATGCCTTAACATCAATAAAGAAATGGGGATACTAAGTATGCTCGATAGTAGTTACACATATTAGGAACAGAAGTGAAATATGCTAAGGATAGAGGCAGTATATCAACTGAGAAAAAAAATTAAGAAAGGAAAGTAGATGGAAGTAGAAAATTGTTTGTATCTATGAAGTCTAAAGAGTATTAAAGCTGTGGAAGTTTGTGGTGAGAATTGAAAAATATGAAGGAATAGTGAAGAAAGAGAAGATGAGGTAGGTATGAGAGAGAAGCATACTCTGTGCATTAGAAGACTAGTAGTGAGAACACAACAGAATGGCTACTGAACATACAGTTTAATCACAAAACATAATAGAATGGGGCTGGAGAGATGGCTCAGCAGTTAAGGCACTTGCCTCCAGTGCCTAAGGCCCCGGGTTCAATTCTCCAGAACCCA
>PVHP010044907.1:0-13912 GCA_004024765.1 Zapus hudsonius | reverse complement strand
GAAGGATAAGGAGTGGCTGAGAGAAGGTTCACTCACAAAAATCAGCCACAATACATGTAAATTCAGACAACAGTGACAAAACAATCAATGTGCAACCATTGCAAAGGCAGTGGAGAACACTGGAGAGAATAAATTTAATTTGGGTAAAGAATGTGACAGATGTAATTGTAAAATTGTAAGGTAGGTCATAAAAATGATGACAAACTTGCATATAAGGTATACACTCAGGAGCACACTAAAATATATGAGGAGAAATGATAAGAACAAACTGGGAGTAAACTATGAGAATGAAATATGAAAGGGAACTATGGGGAATAACTATGGAGATATTTCTTATGAACTTACAAATAACATTTATAATATTATTGCTGTGAAATAAATTCATTACTTGTGATTAGCCCTAAACTTAATCATTCAACTGTGTAATCCACCCTTTAAAGCAACATGACTTTCTTCTGCCTTGGTGTAAAGTTCATCTGAACACAGCACAAATGGACCAAGACTGAGAAGCAATATGTAGAGTTGCTGACAGATCTCAAAATAGGCCTTTTGCCCAATTTCCTCAGAGGCCTGGTTGGACTCTTGACTCAGAACAAACATACATTTGAAGGAAGTGCTGACCACAGCATTGAAGAGATGTTCAGTATCTATGGACCCATAGATCAGCTCAAGGGAACAGGTGGGCTTAATGTGATTGCTCTTGTGTTCAGAGAGAGAAAGAAAGAGAGGGAGAGAGAGAGAAAAAGAGAGAGAGAGTTTTCTAAATTATCAATGTCCAGCAGGTCATACTGCAAATGGATTATTCAAGGTTGAAAATTTCTTCCCTTTACTCACACAATGTACTATTTGTTCACATATTACTGTTTTTTTGCTATTCACTACAAGTGCCAATAAGTATCTGTTCATGGAGTAAGCAACAGTCACAGTAACATTAGAACGGCAGTGACAGTAGAAGCAGCAGGTTTATTAATGTCTTAAAATAAACTTCTTTTCATTTTTTTTCTCTCACATTGCCTCTATTGGCAGCTAGCCCATGCCTGGGATGGGAATACCAGGAGTTATCTCTTTCACCTCCTAGTCTCTGCTAGCAAAAGGAGTTTACCCACTTCTGGATAGGAAAGTTCCAGAGGTAGTCTTCCCTAAATGCAATGCTGTGCCCCCTTTGAGGGCAAAAGGACACCAATTCAGAAGTAAGGTGTTCAACAAATGAGTATGGTTGAATGTCTGTTATTGAAAGCGAGGGAAAATGATAGTCGTGACTTAAGACATTGTGGTGCCCTGCTTGATAATACCTGACTTTATTCATTAAGAAGTATGTTTAGTGTTTGGGATATATTAAGAGAGCAGAAGAATCCAATACCTGTATCTATGGTATGGCTAGGGGGAGAGAAAGTACCTTTCTCTGGTGATAACAATACAGAGCTGGATCATAAGGATCACATGGCTAAAGTTACGGCAAAAGTTGAATAATGATAACTGTAAAACATTTTTTAATATATACAATCTTGTTTTCTATTTGTAGAGAGAAAAGCAAGCTATTTATCCAGGCAGGAATTTAAGTGACCATTCTTCTGCCACTAAATTCCAAATACTGGAATAAAAATCATGAACCTGTGCATACTAACTTAAATTAGACATTAAAAAAGGAATATTGATATTCAGGCTGATATTATATCTTGACCAGTAGCATTCTCCTTGCTTGGCCAAGGTGTTGAGTTAAATATCCACCACTACATAAATAACTAAATAAAACAGATATTAACAAGAAGACCAACAGGCAGGCATTTATTTTTAACTTTCAGCTTACCAAGAAAATTTTAAGAAATTCTTAATAAAAAAAGAGGAAAAATATTAAGAACTGTAATTGCAGAAAGTCTGAAATGTTAATGAAGTTGATAATATATCATGAATCTAATTCACAAAGCATACAAATTAAGGCTAGAGGTCACACAAGCTGATTAATTAATTATGAACTATCATTGCAGCATACATTGCATAATTTACCAAATATTTTGACATTAAATTTGTTCTTACAGAAAGATTCATAGTTATTAATATTACTTGTTATCATTATATATCACAGATAATCAAAAATAAGTAAGAGGAAAGCCTTGTTATTTAAAAATAGTATCATATATTTAAAAAACTTAAAGGTTAACAAAATTAAAATAAACTTAAGTAAAGAAATATAATATGAAAATTATGGTTATTTTTTCCATTTGTCTATTTTCCTTTTTAAAATGTAAATTTAATATCTTGGTTTATGCACTGATTATATTTAATGATTTTACTCAATACTCACAACCCATTCAGCAATTTGCAGGTCCTCCCATTTTCTGCTAAAAAGCTATTATATCACATTTTTTTATTGTATTTTCTCTCTTATTCCAAAAACAAAGGATGATACATTGAATATTGACCCCAAATAAATATATATGTATATTAGTGGACATATATATTAAGTTGGATAGATAAAATAATGAACAAATAATGATTTTTGTGCAGAAATACATTTGTTCCATATCAACCACTTTTACTTCTAAAGACCCATTTTCCCTGCAACAGTTCATTTATTCTTACAAATTGAAATCCAATGAAAGAGATGTAAAGAATTGTCTAAGCATATCTATTTCATAATGTAGGTATTTCTCATATTTCTCAAGAAAACAGGACTTGGTATCCAATAGCCTTTTAGCATGTTTTACATGAGGCTTCAAAAAAGCATTGTTCAGTGTAGCTATTTACTTCATTTCCTTTGTTGACACCAGCCATATATACAGAGAAACAGATCAAATGCTTCTAGATGATTGTGTCAACTCTTCAGCTCCAAAGATTTAAACAATAATATGACATCATGAGGAACCTATGCATTGTTAAATTTGTTGGGTTTCTAAAGATGATAAATGATAGGAGCAACAATAGTGGCTGAATAGAGAGCTCCTTGGGCATAAGTAATGGAGTTGAATCTCCAGAAGCCAGGTAAAATAATTTAGGTGTGGTAGTGATTGCTATTAATTCCAGCGCTGTGGGGATTGGATGGAGACAAGTGGATCCTGAGGAAATTCTGAAAAGCCAATCTAGTCTAATTTGTGATCTCCATATGAACAAAAGATCCTGTTTTCACAGAGGTAGACAGTTCCTGAGGAACAAAACTCACAAACATTTGCACATTTGCATTCATCACACACACACACACACACACACACACACACACACACACACAACACAACACACATCTGCTCACACAAACCTGCACATCCATACAGAGAACAACTTGAAACTAGATTTTCAAAACACAGCCATGTTATGGTACAATTTTTTTTCTTTTTTTGTCATCCATAATGAGTTACATTATTTAATGGGCAAACTATGAGTTGCTATCCCCAGTTCCCCAATGCCCCTCTTCCCCATCCCCAGTCAGCTGGATATCCTCCTCCGTGTGCAGTCTGGATCAGTCATTCGGGCTGGGGACGATGGATAGCCTAGGAATCAGCAGGTTCGCTGGCCCTAGTATGCTGTTACTGAGGGGGGCCATGTCTCTGGGAATTCTCCCCACCAAGGCTCTCACAATCTTTCCGCACCCTCTTCCACTCAGTTCCCTGAGTCATGGTGGGTTAGTATTAAGGCTGTTTTATTGTTAAGAGCTTAGGGGTCTCTGTACTTCTGCTTTAGGTTGTGTTGGAGATCATTGGTGTCTGTCTCACTGGCTTATCCTGTGTTGGCTGATTGGCTGTGGCTCTGGGTCACTTGTTCATCCTGTCATTCTCTGTGGGATTCCATATGGATCCTCCACTTTAGGTCTGATATGGCTCATCTCTTGCCAGTATGTCAGCTGTTGGCCTGCGATTTATAGGTAGGGTTGGATGAGCCACAGCTCTCTTGCTGCATTCTGAAAGATACAAACAGAATCTCCATCAGAGAGTGAGATCAGTATAGGTTAACTGAGATACACATTTCTGAATTACCTAGATTCTGGTTTTAGTAGCCTCTCCTTCCATCACTTGTTTAGTGTATCTCTCATTGGGGGCCCAAGAGTCGGGCTTCCAGGCATATCGCCATAAGTCCCCAGTTCCAGTTAAGGGCGGCCCCCTCACTAAGTGGAATATTTGGCCAAATTAAAAGCTGTTGATTGCTTCCCCCAGGCTTTGACTCCTCCATTGCACAAGTGCTCTTTTCTTGGTTCACTGTTCTCTCCCAATAGGAGGTGTGGTCAGCCTATTCATGGCAGCAGATTGTGTTTCATGTCAGTGGTCTGTTTGCTCCAGCTGTCGTTGACCAGCTTCCCCTGGCAGCTTATACAGTGCCTTCCATCACTACGCTAACTTATGATACAAAAATTTCAAGGATCATTCCAGTTTGGGCTTTTTCATAAGTACTGCAACATCTCTGGTGTTCATTTATTCAGCATTTTGCTTTATCATTGGTGCTTTACAAGTTTATCTTAGCAAGGAAATAGTATTTCCATAGAAACTTCCCAATAAAACTTCTATCTTCATTATAGAAATTAGGGCACTAATACTGGGCAAAAACAAAAATAGCAACAGAATAAAGTCATATCTACTATTCAGAGGAAATTATTGTATGACTTGGGAGCTTGTGAAGATCTGAGCCATGTCTCTGATGGACTTTCATACTAAATCCTACAAAATGTTTTATATTTAAGAAAAGAAATTGAACAAAAATTTAGATTGGAATTCTAAATTGTTCAAAAGTGACCAGTAGCAGGTGGCCACAGATAATGAACTTTCATGACAAATCGAAACAATGCAGCCAAGGACACAAAGTCAAAACAAGAAGAAGGGCTACCACATGGGAAAATAAATAATAAATAAATAAATAAATAAATAAATAAATAAATAAATAAGGTAAATAATTTCTGTGTTTAAAAGTAAAAAAGCAATACCTTGCTTGGTGTGTTCTAATCTAAGTTTGTAGACATCCCATTTAGTGAATTTACTATGTAGCATCAGAGTGACATCCCATGCTGTGTTATACATAGCTTTTAAAATTTAATTATTTAATTAATTAATTAATTAATTTATTTACTTATTTATTTATTTGGAAGCAGTGGGAGACAGAGAGAAGAGAGAATGGGCATGCCCGGGCCTCCAGCCATTGCCAAAGGAACTCCAGATGTATGTACTACTTTATGCATCATACTTTTGTGGGTATTGGGGAATTCAACTTGAGTTGTTAGGCTTTGCAGGCAAACACCTTAACCACTAAGCAACCTCTCAAGCCACATCTTGTGTGTGTGTGTGTGTGTGTGTGTGTGTGTGCCATGGGAGGTCATACGTATGAAGGCCAAAGGATCCCCGATGACCTTTGACTCTGTCTCACATATGTCTATAGGTGCAATTTGTTCACATACACTTGTATTTCATCTTACTGCCTTACATTGATACTATAGATTCAAACTGAGTTCCTAGTGTAATATTACTAGCTTAATGATCAGCTAAAATTTAATTTCCATTTACTTCAGCTATTTTCTGAATTTGCCAATGGTTCTGCTATATTTATCATAGGATTACTTTACATGGATTGATTTCTTGAACTTAAAGTTGTCCGATTTTATTATATTTCTGGCATGCATTAAAGTCAAAATTATTCTTACCACCACATTATGTATCCATTTATCCAAAAAGTATGGAGAATGATTAAATTAGGATACGTGATTTGGTTTCAGCAAGATCTTCTTGTTTTATTGTATGACTCACCAATGTTAAATATTTCAAGTTTCATTAAGACACAAAACCCTGCTATGAAAGATATTAAACTAATTAAGCATATTCAATAAATTCAATCACATTATTCACAAGAACCTTGCTCTTAAAATTACCATAATGTCAAATAAGTGAATTCTAGATACTTAAAAGATACATGCACACATGTTTTAATTACACTCTCAGCTTTTCATCTTACTAACTAAAAACACTTTGTATATCTACAGGATATTCTGTATTTTATGAAAAAGAAATGATCAAAATTTTGGTTGGAAAGGAGGAATAAATTCAAGCTATATATTGTTCACCAGAATGAGTATAGTTAACAATGTATTTCAAATTACAAAAACAAAATGTTTTTGATCTGGACAGATGGCTTAGCAATTAAAGGAACTTTCTTGTAAGGCTAGGTGTCCCTAGTTCAATTCCCAATTGCCTGTCTGGTCCCAGATACAGTGTCTGGAGGTCTGGAGTTTCAATCTCTCTCTCTCTCTCTCTCTCTCTCTCTCTCTCTCTCTCTCTCTCTCTCTCACTCTCTCTTTCTCTCTATCATTTTCTCAAATAAATAAATATTTTTAAATGCTTCAAAAACTTATTTACTGAGGGCCAATAAGATGATACAAATTGAAAATTTTATTTGAAAAGATATAATTTTTTATTTGAAAAGATACAATTACTAGCATCCATGCTACATTTTTCTGTTACCCCTTAGGTCTTGGATAATTGATGGAAAACTTTGTGGTACAGCAATCTGTATTGACATTGAGTTACTCATTCTCTTTACATATTATGAATTAATAATGCTAATAATAATATTGCATATTATGAATGCCACTCCTCAGACAAAAGCCATCCCTAAATCAGTGTCTAACAGCTCTACTGAAATTTCTAAAGAATATGATGAGAACAAGTTGATAAAGTTGAATAAACTGTAAGAGTTAAAAGTCTCAATTAATATTTAAAATAATATGACTACATGAAAACTGAAACTTGTTTCCATTTATTCAATAGAATCCATACAAATTAAAATATGTATGAGCCCATATATTTATATACGTATCTATATAGTTTTCATGTTAACCTAGACCTGTCTTAGAAAACAGCTAACTACTTATGTGGTAATTGTACACATAATGATGATAGAATATATTTTAATTTATTATGCATAAGTCATATAATAACCCTGTTTATAAAAACAGAATAGAGAATAATAATTCTATATAACCTCATATACTCTGATTTGCTTATTATGGTTAGATGCATCTTAACTACTCTAATCATGCTACACCAAAACAAAGCCTATAATAAACTACTCTGTCACATATCTGCATGACATTTGTATGTTGGTGAATCTTGTATTATTAAAAATATAACATAAATTAATAACATAAATTAACTAATAACATATTCCATAATATTCCCTAGTAATAAAAGCTCTCAAGTTTGTGTCAATGAAATAAAGCCACCCCCAAATAAATGTTGAGACTAGGCAGAAAATCTGGAAAAAAAAACAGGTACAAGAAATTAGGAGGAGCACATGCTAGCTGCTTCATTGTGACCAGTGACTCACTGCTGCTGTTGTTAGAGAGTAGTTCCCACATGAAATAGACACATTCATATGTTTTTTAATATAGATGAAAAATAAATAAACTATAATCCATCAATATTTAATGTGCCAATCATTGCAATGCGAGGTTGAGTTCATTTGAAAAATAAGGGATTTATTTACTTTGAGAAGTAAGGAAATTGAATCTCCTAAATCATTATTTATTTATTTAAATAATGTGTCACATTACAAAACGTATATATGTTAGAATTCCCAGAGATTAAGCTACTTCTTTACATATCTTACTAAAGTTTCAGTCTCTGCATAGCAAACGACGTATCTAGACAGGACTATTCTTTTTCCAAGGGCTGCTTCCTAAAAAAATTTCTGTACTAGAAATTATAATAAACAACAACATCCAGCAGTGACAACCACTCCAGAGAATTCTGACCTGTACTTTGCTGTCTTCTCTCAACTCTGTATTTTATTGGATATTAAAAATAGTGAATTCTTATATTTAACCTTATATTTGCAAGGCATTGTTAAAATTATTTATTCAAAATGGTAATTCCACTCTTAACTTTAAACATCAGATATATCCTACTTTAACTTGTGTCATTATTGCCAAACAAGGAAATAAAGAAAACATACTTATTAACACCATACAACTATGAAATGGAACCTGGCTTGGAGGACTTCCTGCTTGCCTTCAAGGAATGTAATTTTACTAAAGTGACACAGAGGTTCTCAGCACAGAGAGAGGTTAATAGCTATAAAATGAAATGATCAAAGAATCAGTAAATGGAGAATAAAATTGTTTATACATATTTTAGTGAAAGCTCCTGCCTAGAGTTTTAATGGTGACTTCACATGACAAAAACAAGTCACACTGAGACCATGAGGCAGATTTAGACTGTTTTGCATAGACAATAAAACATTCTTAGGCACAAGCATAAGAAACACATGGAAAATATTCATATTGCATTATAAAATTGTGTTAATATGAAAAATAAAGTACAGTCATAAGAAAGAGAATTATTTTAATTACCTGGATGAATATTATCCTCTGAAACGTCTATTTTTTTTATTTTTCTGTCAGTTACCAAAGCTTTTCAAATTACCATGGTAATGAAATAAAATTATTATATATCATTTCATAATCATAAAATGTATACTAAATGGTAAGAAAATAGTTTGAATACATCATTTCAAAAAATAAAGAACATCTTGATTCATGCACACATTGCTGTTCTTTTATTTGCTTATGTAAGGGTGCATGCCAGGATCTCTTACCATTGCACACAAATGTCTAGCCAGCCTCATAGAGGCATATGTGGAATTGAACTTCAGCAAGCATGTTTTGCAAGGAAGAAACTTCAGTGGGTGAGCCATCTACTCACCACCGCATTGCTCTAAAAGTATATAAAGAGCTGTGGCAATTTAAGGATTAGCTCAGTGTTCTTTTATTTTCATAAAAAAATATTTTTACAAAACTATGATATATGAATCCAGTCCACTAAAAAAAATCCCAATTTTAATTGTCTCATACTCACTGTATCTAGTTGTGGTTTCAGAAGGCCATTTTCATATGAGTGTATACTATACTTTGACAACCACAACATAGAAGGTAAGTGCAATTATCTTGAGCTGTACAGTAGAGATGCTTTCAAGTACTCTGTATTGAGATTAATGGAAGTTTGGAAAATCAGTTCACCATGAGAAAAGTAATATTCGCAGATTAAATGTTTGAGAATAGTTAGAGTCAAATTAGAATGTTGCAACAATCTCTGTGTATTTACTAAACACGAACAATGTTTTGTCACCATCAGAGAATTGCATTTCAATATGGTGTTTTTTCAAACAAATCTTTCCCTTCTCTGCCCTCTTCTCCCATTCCACCCCCTTTTGCCTTACCATCAGTAGTATTTTCTCTTCACTTTCATGCTAAATGCTTCCTTTTCCCTCCCCCATAACTCAATGCCACTTGTTCTTATATCATGGTGTCCACTCTATTTGTATAACCTGTGTAAACTATAGGTTCCCTTATTTACCTCTATACAATCATTAAAGTTAGGACCCACATGTGAAGAAAAACATGATTATTTACCATAAAACCCAGATCATCACTTCTGAGCATAGGGTTTTATGGTAAATAAGCATTTAGGTTTTTTTCTTGTCATTTTTTCTCGTTTATTTATTTATTTAAGAGTGAGAGAGAGCGAAAAAGAGGCAAATAGGCCGAGAGAATGAGGGCATCAGCCACTGAAAAGGAACTCCAGACATATGTGCCACCTTGTGCATCTGGCTTTATGTGGGTACTGGGGAATCAAACTCATATCCTTTTGCTTTGCAGGCAAACACCTTAGCCACTAAGAAATCTCTCCAGCCCTACATCTTGGTTTGATTCAGGTGTCAAGTGTCCCCACAAACAAATGAATATGTTCTGATTGATTGATCCTCAGCTGATGGCGATTTTGGAATTGGAACCATATTAGAGGTGCGTTGTCAGGGGCGGGTTTGTGGGGATTATAAACCAGCTTCCCCTTGCCAGTGTTTGGCACACCTTTCTACCACTGTTTACAGTGCGGTGGCGAAGGTGATTGATGTCCACCCCTCTACTCATGCCATCATTTTCCCTGCCAGGATGGAGTCTCCCCTGGAGTCCATAAGCCAATAAACCCGTTCCTCCACAAACCGTTCTTTCTGAGCAGCAACAGCGAAAGGTGACTGCAACACCCTACATTTAGATTTTTGAGAAACCTGCATACCAGCTTCCATAATGACTGCACCAGTTTACACTCCCACCATCTGTGAATCTGAGTTCCCCTTTTCCCCACAAACTCACCAATATTTTTGTCACTAGTTTTCTTGATGGAAGCTATTTGCACAGGGGAGAGACGGAATATCAAAGTGATTTTAATTTGCATTTTCCTGATGAGTGTGAATTAAAAAAAATATCTCTTGGTTATTTGAACAGACAGAATATTATAGCTGCTTATTTGAGAGGAAATATACAGAATATGACAAAGTCAGAAGGACTGAAGAAATAGAAAATGGATTTGTTATTTAAAATAAGAAGGATGACATTAATTAAATGTACAAACATGGGAAGTAAAACAAGCCAATATGAGAAAGTTATTTCTGGCTTACCCAACATTCTTAATTATCTTAAGAGATGGGAAGTGGAATTTCATTAAATGAAAAATTGTAAGTAAGTGATTTACATGCTTGGACTTAGGAATATTATGTAAGAAATTCAATAATTTCAATAGAAAATCACAACAAAAGCTCTGTAGATATGAGATTCTTTTAAAATGAGAACTTAAATTATGGGAGCATAGGAGATGGTTTGTCAGTTTAATTGTTAACATGAAGGGAGCTTGACTCACCTGTGAGGGATTGTGTAAATTAGGTTAGCTTCTTTGCATGTAGTTCAGAGATCATCTTGATTAGGTTAATTAAAGTGAGAAAACCTACCTTAACTATGGGCAGTACCATCCTATGGTCTAGGGTCCTAGACTATATAAAAAGGAGAGAGCTGGCTTCAGAGGAGCATTTATATATTTACATCATCTCGGCTGGTGTAACAATGTGACACTAACTTTCTGGTTTTGCCATGACAGACTGTACTCTCTGGAACTGTAAATCAAATTACACCTTTTCCTTCTATAAGTTAATTCTGGTCAAGCCTTTTCTGCCAGCAATTTTAAAGTAACTGATATAAAATTTGGCATTGCAAAGTAAATCTACTTTGTAAACTTGACCATGTGCTTCCGAGATTTTGAAGAATGGTTTTGAGAAGGAAAATTGAAGAGTCTGAAACTTTGGATGAGAATAGCCCTTGAATAGCATAACCACAGCTATGTAGGCACATTCTGATGGGAGCTTAGAGGACAAAAATGCTGAGAGAAACACAGACAATACAGGGCTGGCTCATGAGTTTTTCAGAATGGATCAAGGCCTATTTCAAGAACCAAGATAGAGGCAGTGTGTGCTTTATGCTGTCAAAACAAAGAAACAAAGAAAATACCCAAAACTCTGCATTCTGCCCATGTCCTGAGAACTTGAATGATACTGAATTATACATAATGGAATAAACAGTTTGGGTAGGAAAATCTTAATGCTGTTTAGCATTCAGGTTGGTACTGAGCAAGCAGATATAACTATTAAAGACATCAACACCATTGAAGAAAATTATGAAGTGGTGTGCTTGGAAAGTAGGGAAGGTTCCTGAGGGCAAAACCCCACTGATTAGAGGATTCATCTTTTGACATTTCAAAATCACAAGAAGGAAGAAAGCATAAACAGAGGCGATCCCCTGCTCAGGCAAAATCATGTAAAGCGATGTTTTGCTAAGGTCAACAGGGAAGGCATACAAAGACCACTACAGCTGTGGCCCAAGGGTGCTAGGATTCAACCCATACTGCTAGCAGAACTTGGCAGTGTCATCCATGTGATGATGGGTTTTTGAGACATTAAGCATACACTATCTTAAGTTTCATGGACTCCTATACTACCCGACTAGATCTGTTGCTGCCAGTCAATGTGCGATGGGGTACTGTCCCTGGAAGGATGAACTGAGAAGCCATAGCATAAAGCTATGGAGAAGAACTGTAGGTCAGTGTGACAGAGTCAGTGTCCCTGTAACGATGCCCTGAGAAGCCATAGCATAGAGCTATGGAGATGAACTGTAAGTTATAACTAGGACCCAGAAATGTTGGAGAGGCCAGTGCTGTAGAATGTCCACCCACACACACACACACAAAAAAAAAAAACCCTGCAGATTTGGACTAAAGTGGCCTCAAAAGAGGCACAGTTTAAGGGGGTAGAACTACCCTAGGCCTTTGGAGACCTGATTGGGTTGCCAAGCATGGAGCCGAATGACTTGGAGCTTCTGGCTGGGTTTAAGTCTAAGTTTAGAATCATCAATCCATGCTGTGCTCTCCTTCCATTTTCAATTGGGAAGGTTGACTTTAGCTGACATATGTTTCAAATATGTAACATATTTAAGATGTCATAGAAGCTTATAAATAAGGGTTTGCCTGAGTCTCAAAAGCAACTCTGTACTGACACTTAGTAACTGTTAAAGACTAAAAGGGTTTTGAAGTTGCACGGAATGCACCCTGCATTGTGGAATGGCTAGGAACCTAGGCAGACAAAGGGTAAATTTATAGATTAAGTGTAGTTATGGGGAGCAAGTTGACAAGAAGTGAGCTTTGAACTTGTAAAGATTTATATAATGATTGTCAAAAGGATTGAACTAAAATCATGTGTGAGGGAATATGTAGATTAGTTAATTAAGGTGGAGGGATCTTCCTTAACTGTGGGCAGCATCATTCTGTGGGCTGGGGTCCCAGACTGTAGAAAAAGATAGAGCTGGCTGGTGGCAATGCTCATCACACTGTTACCTCCCTGTACTTAATGGGGTCAGCTGCTTGAAGCTCCTGCCAGTAGAATTTCCCACTGATGGACAGTAACCTGAAACTGTGAGTTGAAAGGAATACTTCCTCCCTAAAACTGAGTTTGTTTGCTCCAGAAATGAGAATTTCTGGAAACATTCAGATAAGAACATGAAATATCCTGTTCCTCAAAAGAGGCATAAGGAGAACTTATTCAATAGTAGCCTTCTAACCTATACATGCCTGCCCTGGCAGGTGCCTGCCACCCTCACCCACGCTCACACTCAAAAACATGACTTTAAAAATTGACCAAACTAAATTGACAGAAAAAATAATCTAACAATCTTGAGGCATCTAAGTATTTATTTTGTGGAAAATTTAAAATATTTTAACATCTTTCTGTTTCATGTTAGGCTACATTTAAAACACTATGGAGAAAGAACAATTCTAGGCATACATTTTGCTCATTTAAACTTCATCTGAAATAAATTAACTCATAAAACTATTGTTTACCTTATTAATCGAGTTAATAAATTTTACACTGATTCTTTTGAGACCACCATTATAAAATTTAGTGAAATTTGTGGAAGTAGAAGGCCCTTTGGTTATAAACAAGAACTAATTGAAGAATATTTCTGGAATATAAAATACTTCTGAGATAACATATGGCATACTTATTGAAGCAATTTTAGAACTGAGAAGCTATATTGAAATACTATTCTTGTACTGATAGCATATAAAATATATTAAATTCCCATTGACATTTTAAAGGAGAATGAAAGGGAAGAGCTTCCTATCCTATTATCTGTACCAAAGGGCTTTTATGATATAATACTTTCATTTCTTAAATTATGATTAAAACTGCCCTTCAAAAGTCAAATCTTTTCAAAGCAACTCTAAATTACTCTGTGAAGTATCTTGAAAATTTATCTGATGTTCTCATGAAAAATCCTCTTGACCTTTGTTTCAACTTTGAAGAGTTTTATTTTTAAGAACTTCTTGTGCTTTGTTGATGACAATGGGATGATTAACAAACTAACAGAAAACATTTGCTTAATGAAATATAAAATCAAAACTTTGTATGTATCTGTAATTTCACTGCCAGTATATCTATTCATAAAATATCATTAAAATACATTTATGAAACATTTTCAAAAATTAGAAGTCAAAATATTTACATTTAAAATATTATCTTCATTTACTTTGTGTGACTCAGTGCCTCACAAGGAAATCATGTATGCCAT
>PVHP010044906.1:0-13906 GCA_004024765.1 Zapus hudsonius | reverse complement strand
GTCACTTCTTACTTATCAAAGGAAGGATCCAACAGGAAGATGTCACCATCATCAACATATATGCGCCAAATTTGGGTGCAACACAGTTCATAAAGGAAACCCTACTCAAAAATAAAGCAGAAATAGACTCCAATTCCATCATAGTAGGATACTTCAACACACCTTTATCAGCTCTAGACAGATCAACCAAACAGAAGATCAGCAGGGACATAACAGAGCTTAATGACACCATTGACCAGCTGGGGATAATAGATATTTACAGAACGTTCTACCCCAAAGACACAGAATATACATTCTTCTCAGCAGCACATGGGACTTTTTCTAAAATTGATCACATCTTATGTCACAAATCTTCCCTAAACAAATTCAGGAAGATCGACGTAGTTCCTTGCATCATATCAGACCACAATGCATTAAAGGTAGAAGTTAACAATGAAGCAGGAACCAGAAAATACACAAAGTACTGGCGCCTGAATAATGTACTCCTAAAAAATTACTGGGTCCTCCAAGAAATAAAACAGGAAATTCAGAATTTCCTAGTAATAAATGATGACAATAACACATCATATCAGAACTTATGGGACACAATGAAAGCAGTCCTGAGGGGAAAGTTCATCGCGCTAAATGCCTTCATATCAAAGACAAAGAGGTCTCAAATCAATAGCCTAACCACCCACCTAAAAGCAATGGAATAGATGGAAAAAGATAACCCGAGGAGCTCCACACGAAAGGAAATAATTAAAATCAGAGCTGTGATTAATGAATTGGAAATAAAACAATTTTAAAAATTGATAAATCAAAGAGTTGGTTCTTTGAAAAAGTTAATAAGATCAACAAACCTCTGGCCAACCTAATCAAACAAAGAAATGAGAAAGCCCAAATCAACAAAATCAGAAAGGACAATGGTGAGATCACAACAGATCCCAAAGACATTGGGAGAATCATCAGGTCATACTTCCCAAACCTCTACTCCACAAAATTAGAGAATCTTGAAGAAATGGACATGTTTTTGGACACCTATCAAATGCCAAAGCTTAACCCTAAGCAGATAAAAGCATAAATAGACCTATCACACACACAGATATTGAAGATGTAATCAAAAAACTTCCCGAAAGGAAAAGCCCAGGTCCAGATGGTTTCTCAGCTGAATTTTACCAAGCCTTCATCACAGAGCTGAAACCACTATTTCTGAAGCTTGTTAGAAGCATAGAAAAAGAGGGAAGGCTTCCAAACAACTTCTATGAAGCTTCCATTGCCCTAATCCCCAAACCAGGCAAGTATGCAACAAGAAAAGAGAACTATAGACCCATATCTCTGATGAACTTAGATGCAAAAATCCTGAACAAAGTCCTAGCAAACTGGATACAACGCTACATCAAAAATATTATCCACCCTGACTAAGTTGGCTTTATCCCAGAGATGCAGGGATGGTTCAACATAAGCAAGTCGATAAATGTGATATACCACATTAATCGGCTCAAACACAAAAACCACATGGTTATCTCAAAAGATGCGGAGAAGGCTTTTGACAAAATTCAAAACCTCTTCATGTTCAAAGCTCTCGAAAGAATATGCATAGATGGCCTATTTCTCAATTTAATAAAGTCAATTTAAAAATTTCCTAAAGCACAGATCATTCTCAATGGGGAACGACTCAAGTAGTTCCCACTCAACTCAGGAACAAAACAAGGCTGTCTACTCTCTCCACTGCTCTTTAACATAGTGCTTGAAGTTCTAGCCCAAGCAATAAGACAAGAGAAGGACATAAAAGGAATACAAATTGGAAAGGAAGAAATTAAACTATCCCTCTTTGCAGATGACATGATCCTTTATATCAGTATCCTTTGTATCAGTATCATTAACCTCTTGAAGGTGATTAATGCCTTCAGCAATGTGGTAAGATACAACATTAACACACAAAAATCAGTAGCCTTTCTATATGCAGAAGACAAGCAAACAGAAAAAGACATCAGAGAGACTGTCCCATTTTCTATAGTCTCTAAGAAAATCAAATACCTTGGACTATCACTAACCAAGGTTGTAAAGGACTTATATAAGGAAAATATTGAAACACTCAAGAAGGAAATAGAGGAGGATGTGAGAAGATGGAAAGATATTGCATGCTCATGGATAGGTAGAATCAATATAGTAAAAATGGCAATCCTGCCAAAAGCGATTTACAGATTCAATGCTATGCTGATAAAACTCCCAACCTCGTTCTTCACAGACATAAAAAAAAATAATGTATAAATTTATTTGGAAGGGCAAAAGACCTCGGATAGCCAAAACCATTCTAAGTAACAAATCCTACTCAGGAGGTATCACCTTACCTGACTTCAAAACATACTACAAAGCCATAGTAATGAAAACAGCATGGTGCTGGCGTAAAAACAGAAAAACAGATCAATGGAACAGAAATGAAGACACAGCTTTAAATGGAAGTAACTTCAGTTATCTGGTCTTTGACAAGGGGGCCAACAATGTACGCTGGGCCAAAGATAGTATCTTCAACAAATGGTGCTGGAGGAATTGGATAAACACATGTAAAAAATGTAATTAGACCCATTCCTTTCTCCGTGCACAAAAATCAACACCAAATGGATAAGAGATCTTAATATAAACCCGGTAACCCTGAACACCCTGGAAGAAAAAATAGGAGGAACTCTGCATGAAATAGGAGTGGGAAAAAATTTCCTGAGCAAATCTCCAGCAGCCCAGGAAATACGACAAACACTTAAGCAATTGGACCTGTTCAGGCTCAGAAGCTTCTGTACAGACAAACAAACCTTACTCAGAGCCAATAGACCCCCTTCAAATTGGGAAATAATTTTCACCAGCCACAACTCTGACAGGGGCCTAATTTCAAAAACCTACAGAGAACTCAAAAAAATTATTAACAAAAACCCAACATGCCCCCTCACAAAATGGGGTACTGATCTCAACAGAGAATTCACGGAGGAGGAAACACAAATGGCCTTGACTCATTTAAGAAAGTGCTCAGCATCCTTAAGCATCAGGGAAATGCAAATCAAAACCACTATGAGATACCATCTTACCCCTGTCAGAATGGCAATCATAAAGAAAACCAACAACAATCGTTGCTGGCGAGGATGTGGGGAAAAAGGAACCCTCATTCACTGAAGGTGGGATTGCAAACTTCTTCAACCGATATGGAAAGTAGTGTGGAGACTTCTACACAGAATGGACATAGAACTACCGAGGGGCCCAGCTATCCCTCTACTAGGCATGTACCCGCAACACGCCACATCTTGATGCAGAAAAATTTGTACAACTGTATTTATAGCAGCTCAATTCATAATAGCCAAGAATTGGAATCAACCCAAAATCCCATCCATGGAGGAATGGACAGTGAAACTGTGGTATATTTATACGATGGAACTCTACTTAGCTGAAAGGAAAAATGAAATATCAAAATTTAGGAAAAAATGGTCTGACTTTGAGCAGATCTTACTAAGCGAACACTCAAAAGATCAGAGAATTGAACACCGCATACTCTCCCTTATATGCGGTCCTTAACCAGGATAATTGATTTTTTTATGCAGACTAGTAGAAAGAAGTGAGAGCTTATGAATAAGAGGCAAGGGAAGGGGGAGGGGAATAGCTTAAGCAGGAGGCCATTCCAAATTAGGTTCAAAAACATAAAATCCTCACGAGCATACTGTAACCTAAAGAGTAAATAGTGGGCGTCAACTGGCAAGAGGGGTCATGAATAGCAGGGGAGAATGTTTAAGTCTGTGAATAATTGAGCAGTCTGAAATCCCCTGGTCCCAGTCACCGGTCCCTTCCCTCACTGAGCTGTTGACCAAAGTGACCCATGAGGTTCCAAAAACAAGACAGAATTCTGTCAAGGCTCTTGAACGCCATCCCCAGGCCTGAGACAAAATCCTGTTGCTGAAGAAACCACAGAATGCCATTGATCTTCATCGAGAGTCCCAGCGAGGTCTGGAATAGTAACCAACCCCCGGGTGGCAGTTAGTGAAGGGCTGGAGGGCACTGCACAATTTGCCAGGGGAAGCTGATCGGCAATAACTGGAGTAAACAGACCATTGGCATGAAACATAACCTACGGCCATGAATAGGCTGGATACAGTACCTACTGGGAGAGAACAGCAAACCAAGAAGGAGCAATTGTGCAATGAAGGAGCCTGGGCCTGGGGGAGACAATCAACAGCCATTAAATTTGGCCAAATATTCCACTCAGTGAGGGGGAATCCTTGATTGGAAATGGGGATTTAGAGCAATATGCACCTGATCCCATACTCTTGGGCTTCCAAGGAAAGATGCAGTATGCGAACATCTGACAGGGAGGCTACTAAAAATAGAAACTAGGTAATCCAGAATGGTGTATATTTGTTAACCTACACTGTTCTCACTCTCCGATGGAGATTGTCTTTGTATTTTTCAGGATATAGCAAGTGAGCTGTGGCCCATATAACCCTATCACCTGACAGCAGACAAAAAGCTGAGATCATGGCAAGAGTCGAGCCACCACAGTCATATTGTGGAGGATCCATATGGAACCCTGCAGAGAAGGTCGGGATGAACAAGGGATCCATAGCCACAGCCATTCTACCAACTCAGGATAAGCCAAATGTGTTTGTGTTTTTCAGGATGCAACGAGAGAGCTGTGGCCCATCTAACCCTACCAACCCACCGTAGGCCAATGGCCGAGATCCTGGCAAGAGAGGGCCACCATAGTCATATTGTGGAGGATCCATAGGGAACCCAGCAGACAATGACAGATGAACAAGGGACCTATAACTACAGCCATTCAATCAACACAGGATAGGCCAATTGCAGGGAGCCGGGACGATCGCCATTACAAGATGGCGCCCACTTCCTTGCAGCTAAGTGGTAAACAACTCCATATTAGGCAATGCTTTGGTGAGAGACGCGACTCTGGCTTTGCGCATGTGCGGATTATGTATTGGTCCCTAGCCAATCCTGTGGTGCCTAGTGATGGCGAGCTTGCGTCAGCCAATCATGGGGCCACCCGTGTCCCTGCTCCCTTTATAAGCAACTGACTCCTAGTGCTCGGGGCCCCTCACTTCCTGCTCTCCCTTCAATCAAAAGGCTCTCCAATAAAGTGTGATTTGAGAAGAATCCTCGACTGGTGGTTGTTCTTCCTCGCTGGTCGAGGAGCTCGCCACAACTGGTGCCGAAACCCGGGAAACTCGGACACCGAGCGAGGGGCCAAAGAGGATTCACAACTCGACACACGGAGAGGAGATGTCGAACCAAGAAACACCACATTGGGTCCCAAGCCGGCTGACAAGAGTGGTCAAGGTGGATCAATAGGAGGATCGGAAAGATGGCTGTGGCAGCACTGACCCTCTGGATGCTGATGATGCTGGTCATGAACAAGATGAGCCCCAGCCAGGGGGAACAGAGATGGGGGATCCTGTCGGCTTTCCCCAAACCCATGCCCGTCCGTCATAATCCAGCAGTGTTTCCTTGATTCTTCACAACTCAGAAGGCGTTGGGGCTTCCCATGCTTCCTATAGACATGCAGATCGCCCCTTTGGGAGAGAACAGAAGTTTTCAGGAGGAAGGATCCCTGTGTTTTACGCTTGAAAAACCAGGACAGTCATGCATGGCCCTGAAAAAACAGGGACTGGCCTGGTTTAAGGATCATAGAAAATGGGGAAGGTCTTCATCGCAAAAGGAAATTGGTCAGAGGAGTTTGATACTACCCTAGAAGAAATCAGGCATGCTATGGTCCTGATTAACTCCACGCGCGTGGACCTCAGCCTAGCAGAAGTACTGACCTCCTGGATTGCTTCTACTTTCTCCCTGTTTAAGGAGTGGGCGGGGGTAGGGATGTTTCTGGCGTGCTGCCTGGGAGGATGCGTGTTGTGCCTATGGTTGGTCTGTTGCCTGCATGCCCAAACCAGAAGGGACAAGGTAGTGATATCGCAAGCATTGGCCGCTTTGGAGTGTGGCTCCTACCCTCAGGTATGGCTCTCTGCCCTAAAAAGCGCATGATGTTCACATAGCCTTTGCACCCGCCGGATTGGTTGATCCATTGCACGCGGAAAGGTATGTAGACAATAGCCCTGTTGTCCTACACAGCCTTTGCACTCCTGGGACTGTCTAGTCCATTGCACATGGTAAGGTGTGTAGACAATTGTCACATGTAATACATCCTTGATCGGTCAACACATCATGAAGTGGGGACCAGATTGGATAAAAAGTTGTGGCCTGGCATAGTGCTGTTATTCTGGGTATGAGATGCTGTTGCCAACATAAACAAAAAGGGGGAACTGCAGGGAGCCGGGACGACCGCCATTACAAGATGGCGCCCACTTCCTTGCAGCTAAGTGGTAAACAACTCCACATTAGGCAATGCTTTGGTGAGAGACGCGCCTCTGGCTTTGCGCATGCGCGGATTATGTATTGGTCCCTAGCCAATCCCGTGGCACCTGGTGATGGCGAGCTGGCGTCAGCCAATCATGGGGCGACCCGTGTTCCTGCTCCCTTTATAAGCAACTGACTCCTAGTGCTCGGGGCCCCTCGCTTCCTGCTCTCCCTTCAATCAAAAGGCTCTCCAATAAAGTGTGATTTGAGAAGAATCCTCGACTGGTGGTTGTTCTTCCTTGCTGGTCGAGGAGCTCGCCGCAGCCAATGAGACAGAAACCAAGGATGTGTGACACAAGGACCTCTAAGCTCGCAACATTAAAGCAGCCTTATTACTCACCCACCACGACTCAGGGAACTGAGCGGAAGAGGGGGCGGAAAGATTGTGAGAGCCGTGGTGGGGGAGATGGTCCAGAGGCATGGCACCCATAAGTAACAACACACTTGGGCCAGGAAGACTAGGCTGGGTACCAAGATATCCAGGATCCCTTGCCAGAAGGACTAATACAGAAAGCCCACGGAGGAGGATATCCAACTGATTGGGGATGGGGAGGGGGGAATTGGAGAATTTGGGATAACAACTCATGTTTTGCCCACTAAATAATGTAACTCACTATGGACAATAAATTTATATTTAAAAAAAAAGCTTATGGGATTTATGGTCTAACACCAAAAGAGCAAATGTGTGTATTATAGGCACCCAAGAGGAACTGAAGAAAGATAAAAGAGTAGAAATCAAAGTTAAAGAAATAGTAGTAGAAAATTTCCACATCAGGGTTATTGTATCCAGATACAGGTATGCCAACTGTTTCTCATCAAATTCAATCCAAATAACACATTCCAATGATATTAGAATAAAATTGCCTGGATATATAGGTAAGCAGAGTATTCTGAAAGCAATAAGAAAAAGAACGAAACATTAAAATGTTCTATGTTACACTTAGCAGGAGACATTTCAACAGAAACCTCATAGGTAAAGTGAGATGACATATTCAATGTACTGAACGTAATGTACAGGTAATATGCTCTCATAGATGCATCAGTTACTTTCCTGTTGCAGGGACAAAATACGTGAACTGAAGCAACTTAAGGAAGTGAAGGTGTTATTTTCAGTTTATACTTTCAAGAGGAAGCTCCTGGTGAGGATGGAAGGGCATGGTGGCAGAAGCAGGGAGCTCAATAGTCAAAATTGGAGGCAGGAAGCATAGGGTGACAAATAGCAAGTGGGGCTCCACCTCCTTAAGTTTTCGCAACTTTTCCTAACTGTGCCACCAGCTGGGGAACCAAGTGTTCAAACACATGAGCCTGGGAAAACACTTCACATTCAAACCACAACAATAAATGAATATTATAAACTTCCCAGGCAAAGACAAGCTGAGGTACTTTTCCATCAATCCTACTTTACAACAAGTTCTAAAGGTAATTCTTATTTTTTTTAATATTTTATTTATTCATTTTCAAGCAGAGAGAGATAGAGAGGGAGAGAGAGAGAGAGAGAGAGAGAGAGAGAGAGAGAGAGAGAGAGAGAGAGAGAGAGAGAGAGAGAGGGCACCAGGGCCACCACCTTGTGGGTCTGGCTTATATGGGTCCTGGGGAATTGAACCCGGGGCCTTAGGCACTGGAGGCAAGTGCCTTAACTGATGAGCCATCTCTCCAGCCCTAAAGGTAATTCTTAAAGGTGAAAGAAAGTTTATAAATATACTTGGAAATTCAATGATAAAAGTACCTTCACAGTGAAACTAGAATACTATTGAAGTTGTGATGTGCATATAACTTTGTTCTATAATAGCTTTCATAATAGGTTAAGATGTATACAATATAGTAGAGTATATTCTTATATGAAAAATCTAGGTGCAGGTACAAGAAAACTTAAAGTTTAGAGGTTTTGATTTTTTAAAGTGTGATCCCTTATGTTCTTATTGGCATAACAAAGAACACTTATGTTGTTATTGGCTTAAAATAGCCCATTACAGCATAAAAAAGTTATGTAACCACAAAACAAAACCTGTATAGACACATTATAAATGAAAATCAAGGAGGCTGTAGAGATGGCTAAGTGGTTAAGGCACTTGCATGCAAAGCCTAACAACCCGGGTTTAATTCTCAAGTACCCATGTAAAGCCAGAGGCACAAAGTTGCACATGTGTCTGGGGTTAGTTCAGATTGGCTAGAGGCCCTTCTCCACCAATTCTTTCTGTAGTCTCTCTCTATCTCCCTCTCAAATAAATAAAATATTTAAAAAATTAAAGAATAAAAAGAAAGCCATGAGTTTATGGCCAGCCTTAGACTACATAGTGAATTCCAGGACAGCCTGGGCTACAGTGAGACCCTACCTCAAAAAATCAAGTAATAAAAATATATCACTAAAATCAATCAATTAACCATAAAGGAACACACTAAGAGATTTGGGAAAAAAAAGATGAAAAAAATCTGCAAAACAATTAGAAGACAATGAAGAAAAATGCATTAATAATTACTTACTTATCAGTAATTATACTGAATGTAAATGGATTAAATTTTCCGACATAAATGCATAGACTATGTGAATTGATTTAAAACTATACCTAATTACATGATACTCAAAAGAAATTAACTTGTAAGACAGATGTGCTGAAAATATGCAATGATATTCCCTGCACAGGGAAACCAAAATAAAGCAGAAGTATCAATCAAAATAGTCTTAAGTCAAAAACTAAAGACACAAAAATGTCATGATGCACTGAAAAGGGGGCCAATTAACAATGAGAATAAGAGAATTATAGATAAATATAAACCAAACTTTAGACCAACTGAATAAAAGATATTAATAAATGATCTAGTGGTTGGGGGTATTTTCTCTGGTTCATCTCCCAGTCCTGGAGGCTCAATCAGGGTATACTGGTGGGAGTGTGTGCAGCCAAGGACAGTAGAGACTGAAGCCTCTCTTCTTCAAGTGCTTCTGGAAGTTTCTTTCCTGTCTGGAGCCCCCAACCTAAGGTTTGCCTGCAATGAGATTTCACACTCTACATCTAAATGACATTTTTTTTTTCTGAGCTGCTGTGAAGAAATCTGGATGATCCTGCATATTTTCAACTAACGGAGAATTAGCTGTGTCTTGACCAAGGCTTGCTGCACTGGATAACTGTGGAACACTACTCACAATGTCATCCATCAGGAATCAGAATCCTCATGGTTTGAAGCAGATTGGTCTTGACCAGATCTGGGATGACGTCAGAGAGATCCAGCAAGTGTACACCAGACAAAGTATGGTGAAGTCCTGACACATGGACTGTACACTCATATTCATAGCTACTGTACACTAGTACAGTCCATCCAAGACCTAGAAGGGGGCGGAGAGCCTCCTACCAAGTCAAAAACAGGGCAAACACCTGGAGGAGCTCAGTTTGTTGATTTAGAATAATATAAGTGTCTTGAGGAAGTTTTGAAAAATTTCTTCACAATCTTTTTAAGGATGGATAAAATTTGATGGAAGAGATTGTCCTGAAGTTCTACACTCAGCAGTGGGAAGACTATGGATTCTCCAGCAAAGTGCTAAATGGAATCTGTGCTTACCTCAATAGACATTGGGTTCACCATGAATATGATGAAGGACAAAAAGGAATATTTGAAATCTATTCACTTGTATTGGTGACATGGAGAGATTGTCTGTAAGGCCATTAAATAAACAGGAAACAAATGCTGTCTTAAAACTGTTTTAAATGGAAAGAAATGGTGAAACCATCAACACAAGACCAATTAGTGGTATTTTTACAATCTTACATGGAATTGGGGCTGAATGAAGATGATGCATTTGCAAAGGGCCCTATGTTAACAGTGATGAAGTGGAACTGAAGCCAGATACCTTAATAAAATTATATCTCGGTTATAAAAATAAGAAGTTAATGGGTTAACATCAATGTGCCCATGAAAACTGAACAGAAGCAAAAACAAGAAACCACCGACAAGAATATGGAGGAAAAAAACAAGCTCTTGATTCATGAGAATCATGAAAATAAATAAGGCCCTGAAACACCAGCAGTTGTTTGGAGAAGTCCTTACTCAGCTGTCCTACAGGTTCAAACCTCGGTTCCCAGTGATCAAGAAACACATTGACATTCCCAGTGAAAAAGAATACTTGGAGCAAGTCAATGGTGAAAATGACACCTACAGTTACTTTGCTTAACCATTCTAGAAGGGTCTGACTGTGACCCACAAGCAAATAGTTTCAATGGAGAGAATGAAACAACTCAAGTTCATAGCATCCAGCCTGCCATCATTTGGAACTGCCTTTTTAGCACTGAGACCATTATTCCCATCAGCTGGTCTTAGACCACAGCAGAACTGCTCAGGACTGATACATTTCATGTCTGTAAATATGGACACTGACATCACTTAACATAGCTTAAAAACAGAGGGATTGAACCTTCCATGCTGAGGGATGAATGCTACTGCATTTAAATCAATACATTGTCATCCTGATTGACAGCTGTCATCTGAGGCAGCACCTATAATGGTGCAGCACTTTGAGAGCAAGACTGAATGGATTCATGTGTAATCTGCCATGGAAAAACATTTGTATAGTGTGTTTCATTTTTTATGAATGTGAAAATAAAGAAAATTAAAGAATTTCTGTACAAGTTGCATTTAGCTTTGTTTTAAGTTTTACTAATTTCTATATGTAAATAAAAGATTTCATGATTGTTCAAAAATATTAATAAATGTGAAGGGATATATTGTCATATAATAATAAGGAAGTTCAATATCCTGTCTTCAGCAATGGAAAGGTCCTCCAGATGGAAAAATCTACTAACAAATATTGGATATAATCTATTCTCTAGACCAAACAAACCAAAGAAATATATACAGAACCTTTCATTCAACAGCTCAAGATATACATTTTTCTCAAAAGCCCATGGCATGTTCTCCATGATATGTTAAAGCAAAAAAAAGATCTTTTCAAATTTAGGAAGAATGGGATCTTAGGAAAAGCATAAATATAAATAAACAAGATTTTTCTGAACAACCAATGAAGTCATAAATACTATGGAGTAAAATTCAAAACTTCTGGCAAAATAGCAAAATAAAAACAAAATACTAATAACTATGTGAAGTAACACATTTACTAATTAGGCATATTTAACCCTTTCACAAAGCATTATTTTATAAGTAAAATATAAATATGATTTTATCCTTAAAATAATGATGAATAGAGAGGTCATATGTACAATACTAAGAGGAGAAGTAAACTGACTTTGTCCATGTAATTTTCAGCATAAGTGTCATTTGTAACTAAATACAAGAATGGCTTAAAAGAAGGGGTAACAGGCGACTAGAGTAAGTTTGAAAAGTAACTGGGAAACTGTGTAAATAATGACACCTTGAAGACAGATTGTTGATATAGAGAATTCGGATTTTTATTCAATAAATGTGGTGACTTTTGTTCATGTGCAGATCACAAACCCTTCTTGAGAAGTTTGCTCTGAAAGAGACAAACTATAGACAGAAGTAGCAAGAATAGAAAAATATTAGGGTTCAAGATGGAGAAATTAAACTAAATACTAATGTAAATTATCTGTCTTTGATGGTAAGAATATATCAGGATGTAAACAGAAATTAACCAGTATTTAAATTCTTTTAAAGCTTCTTGGGACTCAGAAGATTACTGGCATAGAGAGTGGCTTCCCCAGATGATTAGCTTGCAAGAAAGTTAGAGCCAAAGTAGGGAGGATGAACCTAATGTAATTATACATGGAATGTGAAAGATTATTGAAAGTTTTTTTTGATTTAGATGTGTGTCCCAATCAGTACTGATTTGACGTTCCAGAAGTCCATCCCAATCCCTTGTGAGGAGATTACATACACCAGGAACTTGACTTGGACTTCATAAAATTCATGCTTCTACAATTTTTGGCCAAAAGTTGATTTGGTTGGAGACAGTCCAGGACCATCTGGACAGTGCTATCATAAGTAGACAAAGATATTGTCCAGATATACATTCATGTTTCAATCCAGGAAAATCTTGAAAAAGAGCATGTTCATAAAATATTGGAAAATTTCCCAGACATAATAAAATCCAAAAGGAATAATGGTGAATAAACACATCAGCCATATTGAGTGCAAAAAGACATTGTCCTGTTATCTCATTCCCAAAAGCAGACTATGTCACTAAACCTAGGAATAACAGGTAGATACCATTCAGGATTAAAAAGATAAAAAAAGATTGAAAAGATTGAAAAGTTGAAGCAGGCTTGGGCTCAGTAGGAAAGATGCTGTTTCTTAATATAGCTTTGTTCATCACTATATAAAACAGAGAATATTGAAACATTAGAGAGGGGAGTTGGTGTAGAAATAATGTCTGCTAGAGAAAAGTTTTAGGGAGCCAGAATATTTATTACATTACAAAAGAGAACTGAAACAGTTGTAAATATGAAGGAAAACCTTACTTAATCACTGGGAAGAACAGTCTGCCTGAGCTTTTCAGCTGACAATGAAACGGAGTGGTGAAAGTGCAGAATCCATTAAAAGAGCCCGTGCCTCTGGTGGAAAATGGCTTTCAGTGATCTTACATCGAGGACCGTGTGTTTTTATGATAATCTTATCAAAGATGCTGACCCAAGAGTTGAAGATTTCCTCCTCATGTCCTCTCCTCTGCCACAAACCATCATTCTGGGAGTGTACATCTATTTCGTCACGTCTCTGGGACCAAAGCTGATGGAGAATCGAAAGCCCTTTGAACTCCGGAAAGCCATGATAGCCTACAATTTCTTCATAGTGCTGTTTTCTGTATACATGTGCTATGAGTTTGTGATGTCAGGCTGGGGTACAGGTTATTCATTTCGATGTGACATTGTTGACTATTCATATTCACCAAGAGCTATGAGGATGGTACACACCTGCTGGCTTTATTACTTCTCCAAATTTATTGAGCTATTAGATACTATGTTTTTTGTTCTGCGTAAGAAAAATAGCCAAGTGACTTTTCTTCATGTGTTCCATCATACCATCATGCCATGGACCTGGTGGTTCAGAGTCAAATTTGCTGCAGGTGGTTTGGGGACATTCCATGCCTTTCTGAACACAGCCGTGCATGTGGTGATGTATTCCTACTATGGTCTATGTGCGCTGGGACCAGCCTACCAGAAGTATTTATGGTGGAAAAAATATTTGACATCTTTAAAGCTTATCCAGTTCTTCCTAACCACCGTCCACATAAGCCAATTCTTCTTCATGGAGGACTGCAAGTACCAGTTTCCAATCTTTCTGTACATTATTTTGAGCTATGGGTGCATCTTTCTGCTGCTGTTTCTCCATTTTTGGTACCAAGCTTACACCAAGGGTCAGAGACTGCCTAAAAGTATGAAAAATGGAAATTCCAAAAACAAGTTTCACTGAGATGCGACATGAATGTACGATGAAAAATGGACATCCTGTCTTCCTTGACAATCAAGAGATATTTACCTATGCAGTGCATTTTGTATATTTTTCAAAACCAAGAGCTTGTATTTTTATGATAAGTTATTCGGGTTTCTGATCTTTGAGAGTCAGTCCA
>PVHP010044905.1:0-13908 GCA_004024765.1 Zapus hudsonius | reverse complement strand
TGTTCGCTTAGTAAGATCTGCTCAAAGTCAGACCATTTTTTTCTAAATTTCGATGTGTCATTTTTCCTTTCAGCTGAGTAGAGTTCCATCGTATAAATATACCACAGTTTTGCTGTCCATTCCTCCATAGATGGGCATTTGGGCTGATTCCAGTTTTTGGCTATTATGAATTGAGCTGCTATAAAAATAGTTGTACAAAGCCCTGGTGCTCGCTCGCTCTCTCTCTCTCTCTCTCTCTCTCTCTCTCTCTCTCTCTCTCCTTGAAAATGAATAATTAAATATTTTTAAAAACTTAAAAAAAAACTTTGTCCCTTGTTTAAAAAAAAAAAAAGAAAAGAATCACCTGTATATTTCTCCCTTTCCAGTTCATTCTAACATACTTTCCTGAGACGCACTGAATTAACAAATTGAATAAGTGTTTTCCTTATTCCCAAATATAGGCCATATTTTGAATAAAGTGCATTATATAATATTACATAAGATGAAAAACTTCTATTTTCCGTTTTGTTTCAATAAGTTCACTAAAGGAAAGTGGTTAATTATGATATTAGGTTGTTATTAACAATATCCATTCCCCTTTTTAGTTCATAGAGCAAAGGACTCAGTCCCAAAGGCTTTGACAAAATAGAGCTACTGACCATTCTATATCATTTTATAGTGTCCATTCATATTATTTTCTACTCATATATTAATTCCAGCAGTTAACTATTACTTGTGTGATCAGACTCACATTTAAGATATAAACATACATTTCCATAGCAATTTCCTTATTAAATTATAGTAATCAGCTTAAGAAAAATAAGTATATAATAAAACATTAGATACTGGAATGTGCCATAAAAATTATAAAGCTAAGATTATAATGACTTAAATGCAGGAAACACTGAGTCAGTATCTCTAGAAAAGCACAAGCTAGCTTTCCAGAGATACCTAGCCTGGGTTGGTGTGGTGATTTGAGTCAGGTGACGCTCATAATCTTGTATGTTACTAATGCTTGAACCCATGCTGATGGCAATTAGGGAATAGGAAATTGCTGGAGGTATATTATTGGGGGTGGACTTGGTGTTATAGCCAGTTTCCCCATGCCCATGTTTTTGTTCCCTTGCCTGCTGCTATTGTGCACCTGATATTGGTCAGGAGGTGATGTCCAGCCCTTGCTTATGCCATCATTTTCCTTTTCACCATGAGATTTCCCCTCAAGTAAGTATGTCAAAATAAACTTTCCTCCCAACAGCTGCTTTGGCTCTGGTTTCTTCTGCCAGCAGCAGTCAGTATCTAGCTCTCCTGAGATTCCCAGTTTCGAGTGAGCTATACCATAAATACAACACACTACCTGGAAAGAAAAAAAAATCCCACATTACTAACATGAACTTGATGTTGAAATTGAAAAGCTAATCTGTGTGAGACAACGCCAGCACAGGGATCAACCTACAATCCACATGAAGTGTCTTCATCCAAGTTGGTGTGATCTTTACTGAGTCAGAGATCTGAAAGCTTATGAAGGGGCATGCTGGAATGCTACATACTGTAATGGGACAATTATTCTGAATTCTTGGTACCCAAGAAAGTAAAGAATATTTCACATTAATACTCAAGAAAGTAAAAAAAAATCTTTATTATAAATAGGTATAGACATTGTATGAAAAAATCTTGTGAATATGTCCCCATTTCTCTCTTCTCTGTCTCCTACCCACTGGGGTACTTCCTGGGTGTGCACACTGGATCTGTCTATCGGATAGTGGGTTATGAACTGTACCAGAGGTAGTTAGCTTTTCTCTTTTTCTTTCCTTCCCCCTTTGTGTATTGTTGCTGAGGGGGGCAATGTCTCTGGATATTCTTCCCCACTATGGCTCTTACATTCTTTCTGCCCTGTCTTCCACTCAGTTCCCAGAGTCATGGTGGATGAGTTTAAAGTCTGCTTTGTTTTTGAGATCATAAGTATATCTGGTTCTTTGCTCTGGGTTGTGTTGGGTATCGTTGTTGTATGTCTCCATTGATTTTTCATGGGTTATCAGACTTGCTGGTCTCCTTTTTTTTTTTTTTTTTGTCACTTTCTTGTAGGTTTCATATGGGCCCTGTATGAAGGCTAGTGTGGTTTGTCTCCTCCCAGGATGTCAGCCGTCATCTTATGTCATGTTGCTGAAACTGGGTTGTCCCCAGCTCTCTCACTACCTTCTGAAAAATTCAAACAGAATCTCCATTGGAGAGTGAGATCAATATAGGTTAAATGAGACAATATTGCTATTTTGGCTAGCTGCTAATGGGTGTAGCCTCTCTATAGGTCTCTGGTAGTGAGAATTACCCTTAAAAGGCCAAGTTCTTGGTCCCCAAAGGATTTTGCCATGGATCCTAGTTCCAGTTAAAGGTTCCTTGTAACTGAGCATATCTCTGAGCCAATCAGTAAGCCATTGATTACCTTCCTCAGTTTAATGCCACTATTGTACAGATGAGCATTTCTTGACTTGCTGGTCTCTCCCATATACCCGTGTGTCCAGCATTCTTGTGACCACCGTATATATTGTATATCAGTGGTCTCTGCTTTCTCCAAATATAATTGACTAATTCCCCCTGGCAGCTCATGCAACACCTTCCAGTGCTACACATGCTATCCTATGGGAGCTGGTTACCATTCTAGACCTAGCAGGATCTCTTGATGTTGTTTGATCACACTGTGGTTTCTTCAGCAATAGAGATTCACCTTAGGCCTGGGACAGGTATTCAAGAGCTTTGACAGAAGTCTGTCACATTTTGGGGACTTCATGTGTCTCTTTGATCAACAGCTCAGTGTGAGAGGGAACCAATAACTGGGACTGGGCGATGCAGGCCTGAGAAATTATTCTTGGGGTTAGGCATCCTCCCATTCTGTTCATGGCCCCTCATACCAGGTGGTGCCCTCAGCTTCCTCAGGAGCTTACTGTATGAAAGCTAGGGCTTTATGGTGTCAATTCATTATTAGCTTAGTTTACCATATGAGTCTCCCCATTCTCCCATTCTCCCCCTATAAGTCTTTCTATTCCCTTTTACAGTTTCTCCATTCACTGACATATTTTCTTAATGTTCTAGTTTAACATGTTTAGGAACCACATATGAGAGAGACTAGGCAGCATTGGCTCTCTGCTCATGTGTGTGGTCACTACAGATCACCTTTTCATTGATTTATATATCTCCTTTCCAGGCAACCGAGTAGCAGGAGAAATCATAAATCCATCTGACGAATTAAATTGTTTACCATGGTAAGGCTTGTCTCCTTGGTTCAGTGGCTGCTGATTCAGTTCCCTGGGTGAGCAGAGTATATTTGTAAAAAAAAAAAAAAGTGACCTTGATATAGCCATTGGGGCTGACAGGAACAAGGTGTAATTTGCTTGGTCAGAAATGCAGAGATGAGTCACGTCAATGCCAATTCATTCAGGGACCTTCATGGAGGAAAACCCCAGCTAGGTTCCAGAAGGCACCTATAAGCCTGACTGTGTTGAATGGACCTTGTGTGATTTACATGTTGTGTAAGCATGTGGAAGGAAGGCCAGGGAAAGGACGGCTGATTAATATTGGGAATGCAGCAGTAACCAGCTGTGTAAAGTGATAAAAAGGAGGAGCCCTGCTCACTCAACCTTGCTTTACAAATTAGCCATCAAAATGTGGGTTATTTCTCCTTAAGCTGGAAACTTGTGTTCCTTGCACACTAGCAGCACCATTTACCTCTAGAGTGCTTCCCAAGGAATCAGCTTCTGCTAATAATTTATGATATTCACAATCCATGTTGTGTTGGAACTATCCCAAAGGTTTTCCTAGTTCCAAAGTTTATCTTATACCTCATTTCTTAGCATATGGAAGATATTATAATGTACTTTCCTCCAACCTATAAAAAGTGTTGCCGTCAGCTTTCTCTGTTGCTGCACAGAAAGAATCCAAGCAAAAGTGGCTTGTAGAGGAATGGCTTTATTTGGCTTACAGACTTGAGGGGAGACTCCATCATGGGAAGGAAAATGTCATGTGCAGAGGGGTGGACATCACCTCCGTCACAGCACTGCAAACAATGGCAGGAAGGTGTGCCAAAAACTGGCAGGGGAAGCTGGCTTATAACCCCCATAAGTCCACCCCCAACAACACAGCTCCAGTGAGGTTGTAAAACCAAACTGCCATCAGCTGAGGATCAATCAATCAGAACACATTCATTTATTTGCGAGGGACACCTGGATCAAACCATGACAAATAGTAATGCTCTTTTTTCTGTTTTACTTTCACCTGGAAGGGATCATCACATAGTGTTTTCTTTCAGTGCAGAGTGGGTTTTGTTTTTTCTGTTACATTAAAAAATTCATTAGTGACATCTCCTAAGAAAATAAAAGAAATAAGTTAATAATATCCTTGTCTATTTGTTTCCTATTTCCTTAACATTTATTTCAAAGATGATTCGTCTTGTAAATCCATTTGCTGTGTATGTGTATAATATGTACTGGAGAATATGTTTTATAGGTGGAATAGAGGCAGTAGCTAGATGGTAATAGATATAGACTAATAAATAACTAGATAGGAAACTGGGGGTCAGTAGTAGATCCCATGCTGAATATTTTTAAGACCCTTTTTATTTGGATTTTGATTATTGAAGTTTAATCTTGCAAAGAAAATCAGAGGAAATAATTACAGCCTTGTTATTTGCCTGCCTATGTCTGTGAGTCTATGAAAGCTGCACATTCAGATATTTATGTTTTGCATAGTAATCATGGCCACTTTTTGATAACTGTTATGTTCTCACTAAAATGTAGGCCCATTTTTACAAAGTGAGCACATGTAGCCACATTGCTCACTTTGGCAGAATATTCACCTTAGATTACTCCATGGCTCTTCATTCTAGTAATTAGCATTTTTTTTCCAATAGGCCTAGTGAACCCTAGGTAATTGAGACTCTGAGACATGAGTGTTATAAAACCAAGAGCAGCATGAGAAACTTAGCAAGATCCTGTCTCAAAATAATAAATTAGAAAAAGATCTAAGAATGTAGATCAGTGTTGTAGCTGTTCTCTAGTATGTATGAATTTCATCCTCCTTTTACTGACAAAACAAACAAAATTTTAAAAAAGAGCAATTCTTCCAAAGGTGAATGCAATCTTGACCTCTGATATGGTAAGATTAATATCCTGTCCTCTTCTGTAACTGGTGTGTAAGTTTAAGTTTCTAAGAACCAGCCATATCAATCTATATGCATAGCTCATTCATTTTTATAGCCTACTAGTATTTCTTTTTTCATTTCTAAATGTTTTTATTGGGTTAAAATCATATATATTAACACAAAAATATTGCCAATATCATAGGTTATTAGATAAAGCCATTGAATCCATGAAGGCATTCCCTTTTTTGCATTAGTTATTCTCCCTCCCATGACTCTTACATTCTTTCCATCCCCTCTTCTGCAAATTTCCCTGAGTCATAGTGGTGAATTTAAATTTTCTATAGTTATTAGGTTTGTAAAAGTCTCTAAATTTGTGTTTTGGACAATTTTGGGTACCCTTGGTGCCTCTCTCCATTGTCCTTCCGTAGGTTATCTGCCTTGCTGTGGGAATAGATGTTTTGCTCGTCATCCCAATTCCTTAGAGGTTGTGTTTGGGCTCTACATGGATCTTCTCTGATTGGGTGTCCCTCGTCACATCAGGCCCCCTTGGTGGAGTTCCTTTATCACCAGTTCTTGTTGCCTTCTGAAAGATACAAACAGAGTCTCCAGCAGAAAGTGAGATTATTATTGGTCATTTGAGACAAATATTGCTAGGTTGGTGAGCTTTTGGAGGGTGTAGTCTTTCTGAGGACCTATGATAGTGAAGACTTGCCCACGGAGATGGGGTTCTTGATCCCCATTCAGGGTTGCCTTGGGGCCCCTTACCAGACAGGGGTTCCCTGCCCCTGAGCGGATCTCATAGCCAATTTACAAGCTGTTGATTGCCCAACTAGGTTGGGTGCCACTATTGCACAGATGGGCACTTCCTGACTTGCTTGACTGTGCCATGTGGCAGTGTGTTCTGCACTCTCAGGCCATCGGTTGCTGTAAATTGAAGATGATCCCTGCTCTCTCAGGATATCATTGAAGGGCAGCCTGGGTAATTAAAAAAGGTGTTGAACGAGCTGCCAGGGGAACCAGACCAATGATATCCTGAGAGAGCAGGAAACATCTTATTTCTTAAGTGAATATTCCATGACTCATTTGTATGTTGAGCTATGATAGATGAAAGGTTGTTTTTTATGTTTTGGCTATAAATTTTCTTTGGTGAACACACACACATACATTTCTCTATAGCATATGGTAATGGTTGGAATTTGTGATGTTTAAGTTTTGTTGTCAACATGGCCTTTCAAGTAATCTTGGGTGGGTCTCTGAGGATGTTCACAGGAAGGCAGCCTCTCAGTAGGGGGCAGGATGTAAGGAATCTCGAAGGAGCTAGAAGTAAACATCATTTCCTGTGTGGGCAGTGAAGGAAGGAAATTCCAGAGACTCAAGAAGCCAGTAACTCTGGGATAAAATTGCAAGACCCTACCCTAGGGCTATATAATGGTGAAAGAATTCTCTCCTTGCCCTCCTGCCTATTTGCTATTCTGTGTGTGTCGTGTTGGTAATGGGTTTTTCTCTCTGCTCAGACCTGTGAAAGGGGAGCAGCCTATTTTGCATTTTGGAACATCTCCTATATCTATAGTTACAAATAAATAATTTCCTCCCCCAAATTGTGCCTGGTTTGGAGATTCATCCCAATGTCCTGTGGCTGACTGCGACAGAATTCATCAAGGAATTCATCAGAGATGAATAGCATCACTTATATATGTTCTGCCATAGTGGAGATTTCAAAAGATTTCTAAGGATTTATACTCACAACAGCAGTAGCATCGTGCCTTGGTCTGTACATGGTGTTCTATACGTGGTGTCATGGGGTTTTTTAACCTTTATTAAACTTTCAAATTCATAATCATAACTTGTTTCATCTTGCATGCCTTGTGTTTGTCTCATAAAAAGCTAACATTTTTGTCCCTCTAGAATCTAACATAAGATCACCATGGTTTTGTTACTGTGAACTTGAATCTCTCTAGTGATCTTCTAAGAAACAATAGAGAGTGTTGGACACAATACATTGGGGAAGGAACATTTAAATATAATTTACTGAAGTAGACAAAAATGAGAGGATCCTTAAATTTTGCTAAATTTTATTTTTTCAATTAAATAGTCATACATATTGTTAATAAGAAAATTACTGAATTATTCCCTTTGTTTACATGTCTTAGTAAATTGTTTTCTATTCTATAGAGTAACTAAAAATGTTGTTTTCCTCTGAAGGTGGGCCTGCTACATTGCTTTAGGAAAATGATTTGATTTTCATGCTCTATCTAAGCTATTTCTCTTTCTTTACCCATCAGTAGTAAAAGTCAACAAAAGTCACAATTACAGCATCAAAATCTTCCTCAATTCCTATGTGACAAAACCAGCCACTTGTGTCTAAAAGGTGTATCCAGATATCAAAATATGTAAGGAGAATACTGCTAAAATTCTATTTCATACAACTGCTTTCAAAAATAAACAAGTAAAGGTTGAGAAGAATAACAGACTCAATGCCTTGATGGGATTTAATAGTAACAATGCTTCACTGAAAATAAGAGATTTCTATGGAAATGATAATCACAGTCCTGAGAGTGTGTGGAACTCATGAAAACTGAAGAGCTTATAAAGGTCAGCAAGCAGTGAAGGTTTTGTCCTGGGAATAAATTTCTAAATCACCCTGAGGATAAAGAAAAGGAGAGAGTGAAAGAAAAAAATCAATTGGATGAAAGTAAAATGTGCAAACTTAACAGTTTCTGGATTATCATTTAATTATGGCAATCAATCACTTCACAGCTGCCTTCTCCCAGGACTCAAGAAATCCCATGTAAAGCCATATGATCTGACCAGTGGAGAGCACAGAGCCCATTAAGTCTTAAAGATGGGGGGTAGCTGCATTCAAGTTATTTTTCTGAAAATATTTTAGGAAATTACTTAGGATAGGATCGTAGATTCCATCTTTCTTCAAATTCTAATGAAATGGAAGAGTCAAACTTTCCTCCTAATCCATAAACTAAACACTGCTTCTTCCTTTCTACCAGGTCCAATAAGAATTAGGGATCATTTGTAAAGAGCTTTACTTTCTCTTATCTTATTTCAATCTATTGTTTCACATATGCATGACCCTGACCTGCAGTCAGTCACTTGGAAGATGGCTTCCTATTATCTTTAAAGTTCAGCTTTTAGAAGTACATTTGCTCCATTATTTGATGCGTGCGGATGTCCAACAAATGTCATCAAGGATAACTTGATAACTTGATATTAGTTTTAAGGTTTAAAATGTTTTAATTTCTTCTTAGTGAGGGGTTTCACACTGTCTGCTTCTAAATTATATAGCGTTTTGAGGAATTAAATGGTTCTAGTCTTTTTAAGCTCCAGCGTGTTGAGAAAAGTGTTTCAACCATGCTAATCCCCTGCCAAGCCATTTATCTCTCACTAGCTGCCCAAATGCTTCCTCCTGTTCTCAGGCAGATAATTGCAGTGGGGTTGAAACCAGAAAGAAAAGTTGAGCAGAGGATATAAAAAGAAGTGTCACCATGGTGGAAGTAAATACTCTGAGACTATAATCTCTCCTCTCTTATTTATTTTTGAAACAAAAAATGCCTGGGGGAAATCCAGTGGTTTATTTGCATATTAAAATAGTTGTCTATAGTCATGTATGTTTTTGAACTTGTCATAAATCCTGCAAAGTCTATCACCTCAGTTTTCTCTCACTGTATACACTGAATCAAAATATTGCTGTAGGCCATCATAGACTACAAGATTCCTGGTGTTTTGTAAATAATGATGTGTTTATTACATGTTTTCCCAAAAGAGTTCATCGGGTGATTTAATGATCCGTAACATTCAGCTAAAACACAGTGGGAAGTATGTGTGCATGGTGCAGACAGGGGTGGACAGTGTGTCATCTGCAGCTGAGCTCATAGTAAGAGGTAAGTACTCATGCCTTCCATGTATGTTCAAACTCCACATCTTACCGAACATTCCTCCCTAGAGATAGACCTTGGTGAGATACGATAGGGGACTTCAAGCTGTGATCCCCTCCCCTGCATGTGGCAGAAAACATGACAATAAAGATGGGTTAATTCAAAGAAATAAAAACTTCAACTCTGGCCTTCAAATAGCTCTCGCTGTAATTGGAATTCCACAGCTGATGCTAAGCTGATATGTTTTTGAGAATGTCGTCAATTCAGCAAATGTATTTAGTATGAGATTGAATCTTTTACGTGTCTCTGCCTCTAAAAAAAAAAAAATAGGGATTGTTCCTAATGATGAGAAAATTCTCCCGACATGATGATCCACTTTCCTGGGTACTGATTTGTTACTTGGCTGAAAAAAATGTACAAAGGACATTATAGAATAAAATGGTCTGGAGATAGCAGGGTGAGGGCTGAAGAGCTACCCTTGGGTGAAATTCAGGGAAGAGGATCTAGCAAAAAGAAGGGCCACTGAATTTGGACGGATGTAAGAATCCTGCTGAATAAGTGTCAGGAAGTGTCATTTGTAGTCTTATGGTATTACTGCCTTCAATCAAGATTTAAGATCTAACCATGGAAAAGCGGTAGTTTTGTTGCCAGATAAATGGCCTCTTTCCCTGAGCGCTTTTGAAAGTAGGATTAGTTGGAAGTATTAAGGAGATCACGTCATGTTCTTTATTTTGATAGAAGAGGATGACATTTATAGAATTACAACTCATATTGCTTTCCGGCCTTCTTCAGGTTCACCTGGGCCACCTGAAAATGTGAAGGTGGATGAAATTACAGATACAACAGCCCAGGTCTCTTGGAAAGAAGGTACAGACAACCACAGTCCCGTTGTATCCTATGCTGTTCAGGCTAGAACGCCATTCTCTCTGGGCTGGCAAACAGTCACAACAGGTAAAGGGATGTGGAGACACATGGCATTAACTAATAGAAATGGATTTCAAATCGGTGCTAGAACATGCAAACTCTTACTTTCCGGACTATTCCTTTGTGTAGTGCCTGAAGTCATTGATGGCAAAACACACACAGCTACTGTAGTCGAGTTAAACCCATGGGTGGAATATGAATTTCGTGTTGTTGCCAGCAACAAAATCGGAGGTGGAGAACCCAGTTTACCCTCAGAAAAAGTAAGAACTGAAGAGGCAGGTTAGTGTTTTTGTTTTCTGAGTAATGGGTTAATAGATCTCCCTGGGTGTGCATATCTGCTGGCTCTCTTCTCTCAGCCAGCAGGAGATCCACCTCAATAATTCATTGTCACAACGATCTGACCTCTCTAATGGCAAAATCCGCCATATGGCATTTGTCAAATGAAACCCATTTAAGCGATCCTGATATAGTGTGACATTTCCAAGAGTTCAGTCCATAGTAAATGATCATTATTAGTATATATGTTTAGTGAATATGTTTTTATCACTTAAGGTTATAGTTTCTATCTGACAGTTACCCTGTTAGCCGGGGAAGTGCTGTTTTCATTTGAAACAAGTGTTGACAAATTGGCAAAATAATGATACTTGGGAGTTCTGTTGCTGGGAAAACTCATTCTGCCACCAGCTCAGCACATGAACTCAAGAAGTTGATGAATAGGCTACTTCAGCCCCTTATGTGTTAGATTAAGAAAGCCTCATTGCTAAAAATTTCCATGTGAGGCAATTATTAATATAAATGTTAAAACTACTTTAATAATTCTAAGATTATGCTAATATCAAAACTCATAATTGGAACAATAACCTAGCATCTCTATAGAAAGAGCTGAAGGGATATAAAGACTGCCCTTTCTAGATTCAGTAATATTAATTAATATTAACTGAAAGATGTTTGAAATAGAACATGTCATCCTGGGAAATGAGCCAAAATGAGAGGCTTGGATTGTGTTTCCATTAATTTAATGGTGCTATTTTATGCAGTACAGTGCACCTACCCTTTATTTCAGGTGTGATAAGAAAGAGGCAAACCATTCCTCCCTTTCTATTCTGTGCATTTCTTCACATAACATAAAGGAAGCATCTTCTTTGCACCCCACAAATTCAGCTATGAACATGAAAAATACCCTCTGCATAAGTAATATTCCAATTCTCTCTTGGGGTTTACTAGACATTAGCATCTGGGCATGAGTAAAAATGCTGATGCCTATGTTGGACATGAGGGTCCCAGTTTATGTCTCTCTTACGTAAAACCCATGTCATTATGAGACTTGTTTGTCCACTTGAAATAATCACAGGTAAATGTCCATGTTTGACTGATGTCATTTCTGGCCAATCAAATTTCTTTTGTTTTATTATTACCTTAGCTGCAAGGAATTTCACTGAGGTTATTTTTTTCTTACTGTTTGACAAGTTTTTGAATGCTTTGTAATGTCATAGCAACAAAATTATTTAATAGCCTAAATCTTCCATAATTTCATATAATTTATTTTGAAAATTTATATTATAGTAATGCATGTATGTATGCCTAAAGGTGTGAAAAACCAATTCAAATATTGAAAATAAGAAATTGAGACTTGTTTCAGATATGACTATATTCAAATTAGGGTGTCACTTCTGTCTCTTCGACCCATGCAGTTCCAGAAGTTTCTCCTTCTGAGGTCAGTGGCGGAGGTGGGAGCCGGTCAGAACTGGTGATCACATGGGATGTAAGCATCTTTCTCACTGTGGCATTACTCCTCACACAATCATCATAGCCTCTTGAATGGTTTTGATCTTGTTGCTGGTGGAGGGGTGGATGAGGAGGCTCACGACGGGGCTGCTGGGCTTGATCTTAGTGATGGAACTGTACTGACTCTCAGATTGCTAGTGATGCTGATGTTTTTCTGATAGTAGTCCTCTGGGTGATGCTGCTGGTCACAACACTAATTGAAGTGATACTGTGCTTGGTCCTAATGGTGTTCCTGGTGGTGATGAGGCTTGGGGTCCTTGTTATGGTTTTTGTCATACTAGAGCTAGTCTTGGACTCAGTGCCCCATGTGGTTGTGCTGGCTCTATTGAATGCCATGCTGTTGATGGCACCCCTGGAGCAACCTTGGTGCTGGCATGGCAGGGGGTTGCACTGGTGCTACTGTTCTGATGGCACATGCTGTGATATTGTTGATACCAGTGGGGGTATTGGTGGCTAGTGCCTGTTTCAGTGGTGCCAGTGGAAGGGGCAGTGGGGGGACATTGTTCAGTTTCTGTGGTGCTAGTGGGAGTGGCAGTGGGAGGGACACTGGTCTGTTTCAGTGGTACCAGTGGGAGTGACAGTGGGGGGACACTGGTCAGTTTCTGTGGTGCCAGTGGGAGTGGCAGTGGTGAGGGGACACTGGCAAGTTTCTGTGGTGCCAGTGGGAGTGGCAGTGGGGGGGACACTGTTCAGTTTCAGTGGTTCCAGTGGGAGTGGCAGTGGTGAGGGGACACTGGTCAGTTTCAATGGTGCCTGTGGGAGTGTCAGTGGTGGGGACACTGGTAGCACTTGTAGTAAAACTGGTACTGATGCTGACCTGCATGGTGCTGCTGGCAGAACTGGAGGTGTCAGTGGATGTGCCCATGACATGTGTGCTGTGGATGATGAAGTACTTGGAGTCCCAGTGATGATGTCGATTGTTGTTAGTCGTGGTCCTGGTGCTGATGGTGGTGGTGATACTGGTACTGGTACTGGGGCATTGGTGCTCTAGTGGTGGTGCTGATCATACTGGTGCTCTTGGAGGCATTGGTAGTCATTCTGGTGACTCTGCTGCTGGAGGTGATAATCCTGGTTCAAGGGTGCTGATGGTGTCACTGCAGTGCTCTTGGTTAATGCTAGGCTCTTGGTGCTGAGTCTGGTCCCGGTAGTTCTGCGGAGAGTGCCAGCAGTGTGCATGGTACCTGTGATGATGGTGCTGGAGTTGGTGATGTTGGTTGGTAGTGTTGCACCTGGTGGCACTGGTGGTTACTTTGGAGTGGTGTTGAGAGTGGCAGGACTGTTAATTTTGGACCCTCTGGTGATGGCGCTGTCCAGAGTAATGTTGATAACAGTAATACTAGTGCTGCTGGTTGTGCTGGTATTGGCGGTGGGATATACCATTGCAGGTATATTTAGTGCTGCTGGTGCTCTCAGTGGTAGTATGGGTACTGGCTTCAGTACTAGTGATGATGCTTGTGGCTCCATACTTGGTGATCCTGGTGGGAACGGCCCTGGTGCTGTCTTGGCCAGGGCTAATGTTGCTGTGAGCATTGTTTCCATGGAGCTGGTATTGCTGGTGTTGCTGATGGTGGTTCCCATGCTGGCATTCCTGCTGTTGCTGGAATGGATGGATACTGGCGTGAAATGAAGCTGAGGGACATATGATACTCTAATATCTGATTAATCATAGTCAATTCAAGTTCGATGCCTCTGAATGAGTGGCATTTCTCTGTTTAAGAACATCTCATTTGACTCTCCCATGGGTGCTTTTCTCCTTTATAAAATCCTGCCGCTTAATTCAATATAGATTATTATTTGATGACTTTCATGATACTACAAGTGATAGGTCCATTCACTTTCACCTTGCCCTTCTTTGTGAGGATGATTCAATATGTGTTTCAATTATAGCCAGTTCCTGAAGAATTACAGAATGGTGAAGGCTTTGGATATGTGGTTGCTTTCCGCCCCCTTGGGGTCACCACCTGGATCCAGACAGTAGTGACATCCCCGGATACCCCAAGATACGTCTTTAGAAATGAAAGCATTGTGCCATTTTCACCATATGAAGTTAAAGTGGGTGTTTATAATAACAAAGGGGAAGGGCCATTTAGCCCTGTGGTGACCGTGTTCTCTGCAGAAGAAGGTAAGGAAAAATTGCTTCTGTATCATTTCCAATCTACTAAACCCACTGTGCTAAAAAAAAAAAAAAAAAAAAAAAAAAAAAAA
>PVHP010044904.1:0-13899 GCA_004024765.1 Zapus hudsonius | reverse complement strand
ATAGAGGTTCATTGCTGGCTTCACACTCCTTCTTGCAGGCTGACTGATTAATCTGCACCAGAACCACTATGTCTGTGATGCTGAAAGTACCTGGACACACCTCCTGCAGCAGAGGGTGTGATGCATCCCCTTCCAGAGTTCTAAAGGAAGGAAAGACTGGAGCAAGGTCCCTGGACTGACCAGCACCTAAGGCCAAGCCTCTTGGAGGTTTCTCTCTGTCTCCCTCAGACATTGTCGGGGCTGACGCTGGAGAGATGTTACCTTGGAGATGGCAGGGGGAGTGCAAGCCGTGGGTGAACAAGAGAGGCTGAGGATCAGAATATTCTAGAACCAGAAGGCAGCACCTAGAATAGGGTCATGGCTTGGCAGGCATGGCTGGAGAGCTGAGGGTCTGCCGTGAGGGGGCAGATGAACCTGGAGAGGAACAGGGACAGTGACTCCCACCAAGACCTTTGTGAACTGGCCTCGAGCCTCTGGCGTGTGGCTTTGCCCGTCATGTCTGTGGGCACCAATGGGGCAATACTCTGGCTACAACCAGTTCCCATAAATTGCCCATTGGCCCAGGTCTGTGGGATGAGGGTGGGAGTCTCTGCCCAATGTGTGGATAGATGGCAAGGAAGCTAGCTCAGAGATCCAGTGATCCTCCAACCCAGGAAGGTCACACGAGGAGGTCAGCTGCTTAGCAAGGAAGGACAGAGCAGATCTCTGGGGCCACAGCTCCAGGGGCAGAGCCCCGCCATGAGCCCAGGTCCTCAGGCCCCTGCATGAGCCCTGTCCTCCAGGAAACCCCTTGCTCAAGAAACTCCCTCATGCCTCGTGCTGCACTGTCTCCGGCAATATTTTCTCCGTTGTTCTTTGGCCAAACTGTCCGATTCTTAATCCACAAAGGACAGACAGCTCCTCGTGCTTTCTAGGTCTCCAAGAAGTGGTGTGATCCTGGCAGCCCAGCTCGAAGCAGACCCTGTGAGACACAGCACGGAGATGGGAAAAGTGACTGAGGTTTTGTCTCCAGTGATCTGTGAGGTTGACCAACAGTCACTGTCTCTCTATTGAGTCATCTAAATGTGGAGGGCAGTGTGTGTACACGCGTATACACGTGCACGTGTGTGTTCATATGCTTGGGAGCACATGTGTCATGGTGTGAAGACCAGAGGTTGACATCAGTCAGCAATATCTTCTTAACTGCTCTCCATCTTACCTCCCAGGGAGGGCAGGCCTTCTCACCTGAACCCAGGCCTTGCCTCGGCCTCCTGAGTGCTGGGATTATAGACAGGCTGCACATCCACACAGCATATTTATAGTTGCTGGGAGAATTGGAACTCAGGTCCTCGTGCTTGTGCGGTGAGTGCTTGAGCCTTCTCTCAGCCCCCAGGTCCTTTAAATCCTAAAAAGTCAGGGCATAGGTCTGGTGAGAGCAGGACCCAACCCAAGGCGTCGGTCACCATTCATTCGTTATAGGAATCATTTTCCCAGTTAATTTCTGTCAGTGGAAAGTAACGGATGTCCTCATCAGATAGATGTGTGTGATCAGCAGGTCTCGTGGAGACCACTGCTTAAAAGCCCGAGCTACTCAGACTCAGGGCCCTACCGACCTGGCCTCTTGCAGGGCCCCTAGGGCCCCTTTATCTTCTCTGCAAACTCCAGTTGCTCCTTCTCTCTCTCCTCATGCCCTGCCAGCAGCTCGGCTTCCCCCTCACAGACCCAGGCAATTCAACACGTGCTCCTTCCTGCCTCCTCCCCCGGCAGGCAGCCTCCCCTGCACTGTGCTCTCTCTCGTGGCTCCTCTCCCCAAAGAGCACATCTCAGCAGAGAGCAGTTCAAATGTGAAGTTAAAAGGCTGTCAGGCAGCTGGCAGACTGGCTAGGGGGAGCTTCAGTGTGGGCAGTGACCGGGTGACCCCATGTAGTAACAGTGTCACAGCTCAGGAACCTTCTGGAACTCAACACACAGGCCAGCTCGGAAGAACAAAGTGGATGCTGGCAGAGGTCACAGAAGGCATGGGCTGGCTGTACCTCCAAGGTAGCCACAGTTGCAAATTCTATTGTCCCAGTTTATGAAAAGAACTCTGGATATGTTGGTACTTCCCCACCCTCTCTTTCCAGGCTGAGCTCCTGGTGGCACAGACTGAAGGGAGCCCAGAGCAGGACCAAGCAGATGCCTGGTTTGCAGCATGAGGCCTGGAAGCTCTGGTCTCCGTGTCTGGAAGGGGTCGGGTAGAGACCCGGTTCCTGTGAGCAACTGTGTGATGCCCCACACTGCCAGGCGCAAGTTAAGCAGTGTGCCTGATATCAGGTGCTCACCCCGTGGTGTGACCATCCTGGCTGTCTTTCTCCCTGGTGACACTTTGGCCATCCTGGGCCCTGAGTTGGGAAGCCAGCTCCCTGCAGAATGGGCACATGGTGGTCAGCACGTTGGCCAGTTCCTGTGACCCTCTCAGGACTCTGGAGATTTTTGTTTGTCTTATTTTGTCTCCCCCCTCCTCTTTGGCATTGTCTTACTCTAGCCCAAGCTGACCTGGAACTCAGTCTGCAGCCCAGGCTGGCCTCAAACTCTTGGTGGTCTTCCCACCACAGCTTCCTGGGTTCTGGAATAAGAGGCATGAAATTCTACCAGCTGAGCTGGTTTCAGAACCCAGGAATCTCCCAGCAGCACCTTGGCCTGCCTCGCTGACCTGCTGCTGTCCATCCAACGGGACTCTTCATCCTGCCACTGAGAACTGAGCATTGTCCTCTACGGGTGAGCAGGTCCCCTGTCAGGTGGCCTGGGAGGACGTTAAACACCACTCCCTGTAAGGGAAACCTGGAGTCCTGATTTCCTTCCCAGGGGTCATTTTCAATGTCCTCTGCAAGACAGAGTGTCCTAAAGGGACTGGGTCCAGGCTGTGTCAAGGTCATATCCACCACGCAAATGTGGTAGCTACATAAAGCCCCAGGGTCCTTGAGTTTATGTAACAAAGAAGCGAAGAACAAGCCACCAGGCAGGGGAGATGCTCTACGTCCACACCCCATTCTAGCTTCCAGGAGGGTGGACCCCCCACAGCCTCCCTCATTTGGTCTTTGGGTCTTTAGCTGACCTCACCCTTACCTTAGCTGTTTTTGTTTTCCTTCCCTGCCACCCAAGTGGCACCCAGAGCTTTGCATGAAGGCCTTGCATGTTGATCTGTGTCTTGGAATCTAGGGAGCACAGCCTGGAGCACACGCATGAGGGAACACAGACATGGGTGGACGGATGGCCGGTGTTGGCAAAGCAAGGCTTAGCCCATTGTTTTAAATTCTAGACAGACCTCAGAAAAGAGAATGCGTTTGATAAAAGGTTGGAGGGAATCAATAAAGGTCAATAGTGAAAGGAAGTCATTAGAAGCTGCCTCCCTGATTGCAAGATGACTTTGGCAGCCGATGAAAATTTGACCAAATGGGATTTGGGCGGAGGGGCATTTCTGGGTGACTGTCTGCGGTGTCAGGAGAGAGGGTGTCCCTAACTTGCTTTCTGGGGTCGTGATTCGATTTAACAAGAAATTGGGATAGATTAGGCTTATTCCTCCAGCCCGAGTGGCTTCCAGAAAGCTGCAGTAGAAAGGGTGCTTTTTTTTTTTTTTAATTTTATTTATTCATTTTCAAGCAGAGAGAGAGAGAGAGAGAGAGAGAGAGAGAGAGAGAGAGAACACCAGTGCCACCACCTTGTGGGTCTGGCTTATGTGGGACCTGGGGACTTGAACCCAGGGCCTTAGGCACTGGAGGCAAGTGCCTTAACCGCTGAGCCATCTCTCCAGCCCATTTTTTTATTGTCCATAATGAGTTACAATATTTATTTTTTTTCTCAGTAGGTAATATTCTTTAATATTAGCCAAGTAGTAGCTTGACATCAACAAGTTTTCATATAAGTGACCATTTAAATGTACTCCAATTTGAATGGCTCTCTTTATTTTCTCTCTTTTTTTTTTCTTTATTGTCCATAATGAGTTACATTGTTCAGTGGGCCAACCATGAGCTGTTATCCCCAATTCCCCGTTGCCCCCCCTCCCTATCCCCAGTCAGCTGGATATCCTCCTCCGTGGGTCGTCTGGATCAGTCTTTGTGGCAGAGTTACAATATTTAGTGGGCAAACAATGAGTTGTTATCCCCAATTCCCAGCCCTCCCCTCCCCAATCCACTGCTTTTAAGACTCCCCCAGACACCTGTCTTTTCTCCTTAAGAACCACACACCCAAGCCGTCAGGGTTGACAGCAAGCTGGGTGTGTTCCTGAACCTTCCTGAGTCCCAGGCTTCCTCTCTCACTGTCAGCACCTCTCTGAAGCAGCGCAGAGCTCTCCTTGGAAGTGAGTCTGGGCTTGCGCTCCTGGCCCCCGCCAGCCTCGCTTCCTCTTTCCTGTAATTGAATGCACAGTTCATTGAGAGCTTTGGTCTTGGCGGAAATGGTACAGGGGAAGAAAAAGCCGTTGACAATTTTATTTTTAAAAGAACTAAGAATAGGATGAATTTGATAAAAATAGAAAGCCTGCAAACAGGATTGTGTTCAAGGCCAAGTTCTCTTCCTCAAAGTCTGCCTGTGGCATCCAGTAAGAATGGGGAGAGAAGGCTTAATCTCAAATTCTGCTGCACTTATAAAAGTAGCCAGGGGTCCTGTGTGGATACTTCGGACCTCAATGGACACACATCATCCAGTCTGTCCACTCAACACTGGACCCCAAGCCCTAAATACACCCAACACAGGGTGCTCCCTCCCATGACACATAAATGGTGAATGGAGAATGCTCCTCTGAGTTCTCCTTGCTGGAGTCAGGGCTGAAGAAACTCAAACCTGGAAGGGCAAAGTTCCCGGTGCCTTTGAAATACTCTGTCTGTGCTTGAAGGAACCCGGATGTTTACATGAGAGAAGGTTGCTGGACAGAAGGGATGGAAGCCACAGGCCAGGGAGCTTAGCCCAAGCTGCACAGAAACAGGGGAGACCAACAAAGGGTAGAGGTCCCAGCACTAGGAATCAGGGGGTTAGCTGCTCAGGGTCCCACTGACTCAGGCTCTCTCAGGACCCTGCCAACCTGTCCCTGGTCTCTCAAGAATCTCATATCCAGTGGATCCCTGGTGCTCACATTCCATAGCAGGGCTCTGAAGGTAAGGAACAAAGCCTGGTTTGGAAGGTTCTAGAAGGAACAGACGGTCAATCCTTGGCTCAGCAGTCCTTCAAGACAACAGACAATGAGACTCTGACATTTGAACGAGCCACACGATCCAGGTGAGTTGTGGCTGCTGGCAGTGAGGGCTGGGTAAGGGGACACAGGAATGGAAGTCTGGAGTCTTAGATGACTTGTTCCCGAGGAGGCCAGATCTGGAGGTTTCTGCAGCAGCTGAACTCCCAGGGAGAGGAGGGGAGGAGTATTTGGAAGAGGCAGAATGCTCTGCAAAACCCCAAGACCCTGAGGCAGGTGCACTGCCTGACTTCGGGAGCACGTTCTCCAGAAGGGGAGCACATAAGCTGCAGAAGGAGCAAAGACCCCGGGCACTGTCACTGAACACCCTCGTAGCGTTTGCTCACTGTGCACCTGCTGAGCACCTACTGTCTACCAGGGTTCTGAGGCCATAGACCTCGATCTGGAAGAAGAAGACTAAGAAAAAGCCAGCCACCCCAATGCCTCGGGCCTATGCCTGTACACCAGCCCCGCCCCATGTGTGTGAGCACAGAGAGGCAGGGGCTCCCCAGAGCTGGGACACTCCTGTCATCATCACACCTCTCCAGAGAAAGAATGGCCTCTTCTTAGCTTCCGATCCTGGCTGCAGTCCCACCGGTTGGCCCACTCGCAGTGAGAAGCAAAACACAACTCGAACAAGTGCCGCTTCCAGATGTGGATCAGTATTGCTGGGAGGGGCCAGATGTATCCTCAGGAGAGTGTCCTCAGTGGGCAGAGGAGAAAGCAAGCGAGGTGTTAATGAAGCTGAATTCCAAGAGGCAACAGGCGGCTTCTCACTTCGCCCTCTCCTCTCCAGCCTTCAGAGGATAGGCCCAGATGTTCCCTCCTTCCCGACGCCTCTCTCTCTCAGAGCTGGCTCCAGTGTTCCCTGATCGCTTCCCATGGAGTTTGCACACAGCAGACAATGTGGGACTCTACTCTCTCCTCTGGGATTCCCGCGTGACTCCTGTGTCCACCGGGTTTATTCCCAGCAGCTAGCACTCACATGCTGTGAATCTGGGTAGAGAACACTTTCCACCTCTTTCCAGGCCCAGCCAGAGGTCCCAGAGCTGATGTGCCCTGTACAGCGGAGCCGGGACCAACTAGGATGCACGTGCAAGAATTTGGCCCCCACCCTGGATAAGGACAGTCTTAAAGCACCTCACTCTCTCTTCTGGAGTTTCCCAGCCCCAGCGTCAACTGTGGTAGCTGAATGGCCACTCCTCCAGACACACCCCTCTGCTTGCCCCATGCCCTCTCTGCTCTGGGTACCCCAACTCTCTGCTCCTCACTCGCTGGCTCTGGGCCCAAGGTCATTTTCGGTCGTGGCTTTGTCCTAACCTCCTATGGCAGAAGGTATGTGGCAGGCCAGCACACACCCTTCCAGATGTCCTAGGTCCCTTCTGCATACCACACGAGAGTTGGCAGAGGGAGCCTGACCACATACTAATTCCATGGCCTTAGGCAGAGATTGACTCCCAAGGGTCAGGATGGAGGGGCCAGGTCTGCAGGATCACCGTGAGCCATTCAGGGTCACTGGAATAACAATGTTGCTCTTTCCCTTGATTCATGGACTGGACCAGACTTCCTCCAAGCAGTTAGTGTAGCCCTGCAGGAACAGCAGTGTCCACTCTGAAAGCTTCTCAGTTACCATTAACAGCTGTGTGGAAACACTGTTGAAGCACTGACGTGTGCAGCGTTACCTCCCACACAGCTACAGGCGAAAGGCTGAGATTGGTTCCACCATCCTGGAGAAATGAGCTTGGGAGCACCCCCCTTGTCTTCCTCTTCCTCCTCCTCATCCTGCTCTTCCTCAAGACATCAGCAAAGATGCACCATGTGACTCGGAGGGCTCTACTCTGGAAGCTCACCCAACAGGAAAGACACCTACACCTTGGGAGATGCCCACAGTTACTCACTCACTGCGACTCTACATACAAGAGCTAAGATACCTGGGGATTCATGCTATTCCTCAGCTCTTCGAACCCCATGAGTTATAGATGTCCGTCTACAGCTGAGGGGTGAAAGAAGTGTGGGAATGCATGCTACTAACTCTTGAAACAATCACAAGCCTGGCACGTGTGAGCAGATGGATCGACCTGGGGAACATCTCGTGAGAGACAGAGAGAAAAGTGCGGCAGTATCTGTCTTCGCATGGATGTAGCAGTTATCGTCCCGTTGCTGTGACAAAACACCCAAAGGAAAGCAGTTCACGGTTTCCTTCTGCTTTCAGAACAAGGGAAACTTGACAGAGAAAACATGAGCAGCCCAAGCAGGAATCCTCGGTCCCACTTTACATCAGAGGGAAGGAAGTAGTCGAACGGCTGGGCTTGGAGCTCTCCCCAGCAACACACCTGCTTCAGCAAGGCTCCACCTCCCAAAGGATCCACAATTTTCCCAAATTGTAACCAGCTGTGGACCAAATATTCAGATCACATGAGTCTATGAGGTGTGGGGGTGGGAGCAGGCAATTCATTTAAACTACCACACTGAGCTATAAAGAAAATTTGCAAAGCCATTTATGGTGAAACAGACTTAGAGATGAGAGAATGCAGGAGGGTAGGGAGAGGAAGGGAGATGTGGTTCCAGCCACAAATGACACTTCCATGGGGTGAACTAGAGATCTAAGGTTCACCATGAGGCCTGAATTTAATGATATCACATCATAGACAGAAATTTTCTAGGAAGGTTTCAGGTGTTCTTACCAAATACACCTATGCATGTACACACATGTAAATGGTCACTGAGAAGATGGCCATCGTGATGGTTAGGTTTTGTTGTCAACTTGATCTTTTTGTCTTGGGTGGGTCTCTGATGTTGTTCACAGAAAGGCAGCCCTCCCAGCAGGGGGAAGGATATAAGGAAGCTCAGGGAAGCTGGAAATGAACATCTCTTCCTGGGAGGGCAGTGCAGGAAGGGAATTCCAGAGACTCGGGAAGCCAACAAGTCTGGGATAGGGCTGCAAGGCCCCGCCCTAAGGCTATAGAAAGGGGGAAGAAATTTCTGTCCCTAGGCTCCCTACCTGTTTGCTGCTATGTGTGGCATTGGTGATGGGTTTCTCTCTCTGCTTGGAACTGTGAAAAGGGGGCCAGCCTCTTTCACCATTATGGATCCGTAGCTTCAGTAAAATCCTTTCCTCCCCTAACTAACTGTCCCTGGTTTGTAGATTCATCCCAGTGGCGGGTGACCGACTACAACAGCCATGCAGGGGCATTGTAAGTGTGTCATACACCTGCTCATACAAGAAAAAGTAAAATGACGGCAGCCCTGAGAGGTCACACAACTAACCATCGAGGTCAGGACTTGATTCCAGATTCTTTTTCAGTGTGGCTCAAGCTCACAGATCCCCTGCTTGGCCCCAGGAACCCCCTGGCAGCCTAAGAAACACTTGAGAGGCCAATAACCAGGAGCAAACAACTTGAGCACAGGCAAGTTCATTCCTCTATTTATTGAGAACACGTCTCAACCAGGGTATTTTTAGGCAGTCTGGCATTACGATGTGCTAACATGGAGAACGTATTAAATACAGCCCTACTTTCCGAAAATAACCGGTGTCCATATGGCCTCTCACAAGCCAGCAGGGGATGGTCAGGAGCAACAGGGCAGGACGCTGGCTCCTTCCTGGAGGGCCCAGCTAAGCCGGGGACCTCTGGGTCTGAAATCCTAGGCAGGATCTGCCCTGGCCACTCTCCTATGCCATGGGTGGATTCCATTTGCTGAGCTCTAGTCTGTTGGAAATAGTCTTATCTTCCAGGATCGAGAAGAGCTTGCTCGTGCGGGTCAAGGATAAAGAAGGACCGAGAAGAAAATAGAAGAAAGCAGGAGTCTCTAATGGCCTTAAACACAACGAGAAAGCAGCAATGGAGGGCTTGCAGAGGAATTATTCGGTAGTGTGAAGTCAGGTCTATCTCTTTACTGGGGATCTCCTCCCGCAGGTCAAGCTCCGTGCTAGACAGTCTCCTACCCAGGCTCCCTTCAGGGTGAGCTTAGAACTGAGGACTTGAGGCACAATGGTTGACCTTCTGAATGGGTGAGGTTACTGCTCCCAGCGTGCGTGCACTTGGGCAGGGCAAATGGTACAGATCAGGTGTGGACCACTTGACTGGCGACCTGGAGTCCTGGGGGCAGGGGACGTGGGCAGGCTTGTGGACCACAGTGGGAAGGGAGATGAGCCAGTGAAATCGGTATACCTCGGAGGTGAGACCCGGACACCCGTGGGAAGCGGACTGTCAGACCACTGGAACAGGGAGGTCTCAAGGACGCTGGGTGTCCCTGGATGCCCCTCTCTGGGCACAAGATGGCCACTACTTCAGTGAGTTTTGAGATTTTTCAGGACCACTCTCCTTCCTCTGCAGAGGAGTTCAGGCAGGAGCAAGCAGCCAGCTCAGAGAGGGACTTCTGGAAAGTAGAAATCGACACCATTGAGCCCGGGCCTCCCCACACCTTAACTTCTCCGCTGTCTGCCGGGCAGGGGAGGTGGAAGGAAGCCCGGAGTTGGGGTAGAAAGTGATTGCTGAAAACTGTGGTACCCTTCGGAGAAAAGACAAAAAGACTGGAGGTTGGATGCAATCTGTGATCTCCTTCACAAGCAAACACCTGTCATAAATCCAGTGAACTTGAAAGGCACCAGGGACAGTCAAACACGCCCTTTGGGAAATAGACTGTTAAAATAAATAGGTTCCAATTCTCGGAGTTTTGCTTTAAAGCAAGATTGAGCAGAAAATGTGGCGTTCCCATGACTTCTCCCCCAGTGTCCAGTTATTAACACCCTGCGTTGATGTGGTACGTCCCTGACAGCCAACGATCCAATCCCAACGCAGTGTTATTGCAATGGTACCCATTGTAGGGGTTGACAAACTGTATGGCTTGTATCTGCCAGAACAGGCTGCCCAGGGTGGCTCCCCTGCCCTATAAAACAGCCTGGCTGTGTCTCTCCTTCCCTCCAGACAAGCTCCTCCCTGGTCATCACTGCTCTGTGGTTTTGTCTTATTCTGCACGTCACTGAGCTGGAGTCACACTGCATATTGATTTGGGGGTGGGTTTCCATCACTTGGTGATGTGTGTCTGATCCCACCATGTGGTTCCCTGTGATAACTTCTCTCTCTTTATTGTTGAATCACATCGCACCATCTGGATGGACCACGGCTGCGGGACCTCTTGGCTATGTCCAAGTTTTGGTTGTTATGGACAAAGCGGCTATCAACATCCATGCTGTGTAGACACACGTTTTTACTTCCCTTGGATAAATGCAAGGGGACACGAGTCCTAAATCTGATGGTAAACGCATGGTTCCTTTTCTGCGGAGGCAGGAAGCCCTCCTCAAAGCGGTGGTCCACTCCTTCCTCCCACTGCCCCTCAGCCTTGCGCTGCTGTCAGAGTTTGGGTTTCAGCCATTCTGCTAAGTGTGTGGTGACGCTTCATGGCTGTCATGTCCATGTCCCTGGTGTCATGGGCTCATCTGCATCTTTTGTGAAGTGTCTCTTTGGACCTTGTTTGGATTTTCTCTTTGGAGTCTTTTCTCTTTCTGTTGGGCTTGAGGGATCTCTCTCCTCCTGCTCTGCACTGCCACCTTCTCTCAGATGTCCCACAGCCCCATCTTATCCCGTCATCTTGACAGTGTATTTCACGGAGCAGGCTTTAACTTTAATGAAGCCTAGCTCATGTCTCTGCTCTATCTTCTTTTTCCTTCATGAACCCTGCTTTTGCTGTTTGCTCCAAGCCCTTCCAGCTAAGTCCAAGGTCACTTGTATGCTCTGCTCTGTCACCTGCTGACAGTTTCACAATTATTATTGTACACTTAGTTCTGTGATCCTCTTGGAGTTCATTTCAGTGTAGGGCGTAAGGTCGGGGTCTACACTTACTTTTTGGCATGGAGAAGTGCCTATGAATATTTTTTATAGTCATTAAATGTTAACTAGGAAACTACAAAGCTACGAAGAGGCTAGAAGGTTCTAGCATCAGTGTGAAGTGGAAGGCGACAGGCAAAGGCTTCAGGTGAAGACGTTGGATGACAGAGATGGGAGGGCAGTTCAGGGTGGGTGGGGGTGTTGGCCTAGACTCCGGGCTGTGACCATCATAGGTGGGTGAAGGGATTCAGCTGTACAGAGGCTGGGAAAGGACCCTAGGCTAAAAGGTTGATGAGGGAAGAGGCTAGGGAAGGATGTCATCCCCCAGGTGCTCCCACTTAGAGAGGACCCTTCCTCCTACTGTGGGGGGCTCACACCCAGACACGGGGACCCTCCCAAGAAGCGGGAACTCGAGGGCAATGATTCCTTGTTTAATCAAACGTTCTCTGGTTTCCTTAGAGCCACGTCTCTGTCCTGGTAGAGCCCATTTTCAGCAAAAAGCCTACTAGGACAATTTCACCAGAATCCCCAACTTAGTGTCTGATTACTTTCAGCGTCTGACAGCATCTCTCGAGCTATACCCAAGGGTGTTTCTGACCACAGGACCTCTGAGGCAAGCTGGATTGGTGTGGCAAGACTTACCTACCCCAAGTCAGTGCTGGCCAGGGGGCACAAGCTGCTCCCCTGCTTTGAGGTGTAGAATGGAACTGCTTTTTGCAATGAGTGAACTGACAAAGATTGGGTCACTTTAACAAGTGCCAGGATCACTTTTTTTAACTTGGAAAATGACCCAGCAGGCACAGCCCCCAGAACATCAGTCCCCATCCTGGGGCCACAATCTGGTCTCTGGGGCTCCTGCCCCCTCTGCCAGGTGGATGCAGAATCAGAGAGGAGTCCCAGCCCAGAAAAGGTGCGGCAGGAAGAGAAGCTGCCACCGCCAGTCCTCAGTGCACACAGTCCTCTCTAACTACCCCACATCCTCACACATCCCTGACATTTCCCTTAGGCTGTCATACTGCCCCAGGGGACAGACCTGGTGCGGGGACAGAGCTCTAAGCCCACATCAAACTCACAATCCTAGAGATACAGCTGCTTGAGGCCTTGAACTGTCCTTTCCCCAAGACTTGGTCCCCTGGGGGAGGTTGTCTGGACAGGATAGGACTTCATCTTCCAGACTCCAGCAGATGGGACAGCTGCCCCTCTGGCCCATCTTGTGAGTCAACCTCCCTGTGAGTCTGAGGTTTAAGGCCCTTTTCTCTGGCCAGCCCTGTAATCTCTTTCCTCACAGACGTCTTTGTCCTCAGACCCCACACCCCCAAACCAGGATCCCAGAGAGATGTTCTTCAGAAAATCTCTATAGCCACTAAGACATGGGAGGTTTTGGCGCACCACTTGGACCCTGACTATCCACCATCTCTGAAACCCAAGTGAACTTGTTAAAAATAAGAAGATGCTGAAATCATGTGTTGTGGGTTCAGTGCAGTTAAATAGCTTCCTTAAAATAAATCCTCGGAGGATGAAAACAGAACTCAGCTGCCTGATCCCAGGTTCCCAGAGAGCCTGATCCCTGGTGCAGGGTCCCTGTCAGGTGCCAAACACAGGCACCCAGGTCTGTCCTGGACAATCACAATTCTGAGAGGCTTCAGGCTGGGGGTGGTCGCCCCACTCATGTCTCATACTGGGATCCTGCATATTCCAAACTGTCCATTTGCTCCAGGAGGAAGTGCTTGGGATGGAGTCATCCCCAGACCTCTAAGGCATCCTGAAGTGAGGCCATTAGATGTATTCAAGCCATCTTGTTGGGAACACAGAGCTCTGAAGCTGTAGGAACAGACTCCAGAGGATATCCATGCTGTCTCAGCAGGCAGCTTTGTGAGCAGTGAGAAGGAACAAGATGTGGTCTCCGGGATGTCCACCCTGGACAGTGGCGATGTGTGGCTCTGGCTGACAGCCCTCCACTCTCTGTACCCTGGGTCTCAGAGGTAGAATTGTCCTCCGTGGTCACCAGGGCCACCCTACCTAGCCAGAAACTGAAGGTATGCATTGCCTTCTATCCAAGTATTCCCGTGTCCCTGTGGATTTCAGCCCCTCAAAGACTTACAGTTCCCTTGCTCCTCAATGGGTCACCCAGTCCCATGTGGTTCTCTCCTCCGTGGGCGTGGGCGCAGTGGGCCATCGGAGGAGGGAACAGAGAGAGAGGGAGAGAGAAGCAGATCCACTGTCCGCTGTCCACTGTCTCAGGGCTGGGGCCCACAGAGCTGGGGGGAAGGCGCAGGGGGATCTGGCGGGACACAGAGGCGAGCAGATGCATATGGTATATCCACGTGGTTCTTTATTCCATTCGGGGACCTACACTATCTAGGGAAAAAGGGGGTCCGGGGCATGGGAAATGGGGAAGGGACAAGGTGATTGGTTGATGGGGGTGGGGAGTTGGGAGCCTGCACAGGGATAGGTGGGTGGGACAGGTGGGTGGGGACAACCTGGGAATCTCATGAGTTGCTGGAAATACGTGATGCTAGCCATGGTCAGGTCCATGGGGATGGGTACAAGGAAGTTTTGCTGAATGCCAGTCCTGCTGAGATGGGGGATGCTGGTTTCGGTGGCCAGCCCATGGGGGTGGGAGCTAGGGTGGGTGGAGCTGGGAAACGCCTACCGAGTTACCGGGGTTTCACCTACACACCATTAACCCTCTATTCTCCATGCCCTCAGTAGCAGAGCCAATAATTAATGTCCAACAGTCCCACAGCCCCCACAAGGACTCATAGCCCTTCTGGTATCCCCAGAGCCTGACAGCCCTCTCCCAAGAGCTCTCCCACAGCCCCCAGCACCCACAAGGACTCACAGCCCCACGCACAGCCTGCTGAATGTGAAGTCCTCTCAAAGTCATGATGT
>PVHP010044903.1:0-13891 GCA_004024765.1 Zapus hudsonius | reverse complement strand
ATAAATGCTAAAACATATTCCTATGAGGTCAATAAGCTACAATTACTTGGGCAATATTTATTTTTAATTCAAATGGTAACTTTTAATTCTTCCCAATTCCAAAGTGAATGATGAGGTGCCCGAAGTCTCATGTTAAAGACCGCTAGGGAAGACAAAATAATCCACACAAATCATGGTTTGCATAAAAATTACTTGTTTCTTGTTTGAAATATCAATTGTATGGATTATAAATACTCCTCATCTCTATCGGGTTTTCTATTATTTAAAGGCTAGAACAGAAAGAAAAAATGTAGGAGATTGCTACACTCAATCTTGATTGACAATAAGAAATGATCTGGAATCAACCAGAGACATGACTGCTGGTATATTTGTGAAAGAATATCCAGAGAAGATTAACTGAAGAGAGGAGAACCACTCTTAAATTGAATAACATATTTCAGTGGATGACCCATATTTAATCTTCATATTTGAAAAAGATATGTGTTCTGTTGTTATTAAGCATTCTTTCAACTGTTCTTCTATTTCTTGAAGAAAAAATTTATAAAAGCCTGATATATGTGTAATATACTTCTAGACAAGGTAGATGACATGAAACCGAGATGGCTGTAGAGAATAAGTAGTCATAGTTTTAAGGAAGGAGTCATGAAAAATAATTATGAAAGCAAAATACAGGGAGACACATAAGTACCCAGGTTGAGCTGGGCACACTCTTGGCTGAAATAGGAAAAGGTAATTCCTCACAGTCTTTACTTCCCATACACAACAGAGTAGCATAACTACAGCTTTTAGTTTTGAAGAATTTTACCTCCTGTAAAGGCTAAAAAGGTTTAATTTATGGCTAAAAAGATATAAGATAATCTGTTTGTACTTCTTTTATTTGATTTTATGTCTTCTGCTCCTAATGCCTTTAGAGATATGCAAATGATGTTACACAAAACATAGAAACAGTACAGGAAAAATGCCCCCATCTTATGTTTCCCACAGTGAAACTATTCTGTATGTAACAGACAAATATTTGCAATATGTTGTCAAAAATGTCCCTTGAAAGAGAAAGTCTGATGATGGATTCACTCTGAACTTGGCTATGCTGCTCTCTGATAACACAAAGTTCAGTCTGAGCATTACAATGTGAGTTTAAGCGTGGTGTGTGCCTAACAGGGGTGGGAACACACTTCCAGACAGTGTTGGATTGATAAGGACACAAACATCTGGACATTTAAAAGTAGAATCTCATCATGCGTGTCATTATTATTATTATTTTACTAGCAAGGCTAATTAAAGTTCAAAGAGTCTCTTAAACTGATTTGATTAGAAATCTTATCCTCAGTTTTTGTGAACCAATTTTGTGAATCAATTTTTTAGAAACTAATTGAAACCAAGGAGATACTTTGGATAGAATTCTTACTTTTTAAATATACTTTTTAATATATTGCATATTTTTTTAAAATTAAAACAGAATAGAAAATTCACTGCGCTTGTCGCTGTCATATAAGGTTAGAGATTGAACTACACTGGACTTTTTTCAAGCTCAGTGAATAAAAGTTAACACATCAATATTGTATCAAATTTTGGTTTCAGATATTAACTATTGATTTATTTAATTCAGATGCCTATCCTAAAAGGAATTTGTTTTCCAGAGTAAAATAGATTTAGCTGCAGTACCTGTTGTCAAAGTCATTTTGTTTCTACAATCGAATATCCCATCGTAAATGATTTATAATAAAAGGGAAATCATTTTTTGCTCACAGTACTGGATGGTAGGAGACTAATAGCTTGGCTCTGGCTTCTGGCAATGATCCACACGTGTCATCTTTCCAATGTTAAAAACAGAAGGACAGTGAGCAAAATGTGAGAGCAAGAGAAGGCCTAGCTAAATTTTGTAATAACTTACTCACAAGTAACTAAATGACTCCTGTGTGCACATCACGAATCCACTGATGAGAGGCCAGTGAAATGACTTCTTATGGATTTACAAGAATTTGGAATATCCAATGCCGAATCAAAAGTCTCTTATTAAAGAAAGAATGGTGTTTAATTGATCAGGTACACTTGGCTTTCTTGTTTGCTGATATGAAAAGTTCCCTAAGAACATAGCAGAGTGTATTTCAAATGTGTAAACACTTTCTCTGATTGTGTGTGCATACCAGGAAGATGGTTGCATAACCATCACATCTGTCTTCCTGGCCTCATTACCACTATAGGACTAGGGATGAAGTTTCCAGCACTTGTATTTGGGGAACACTTTTGAATCATAGCATCTGTAATTGGGCCATAGATTAGTTCCCATCTGTGTTTCCTACTGATGTTTGAGTTCCACAACAGGTAGGGTAGTCCTAGAGTTTCACTAACATGTGAGTCTTCTTTTCCTACAAACATCCTGGCCATTTGATTCTTACTGCTCACATAGGTTAATGGAGATTAGAAATGTCCACACATATTAGGTTCACATAGGCTATTTATATAAACAGAAATTTTAATTTCTGTTCCCCAAATGTTAGCTAAAATTAGATAATAATTATTTTTCCATATATTTCCCAGTTTTTTTCCTTGCATTAAGGTTTATTTAACATCTTGTGTATTTAAAAAAGGTAAGAGGAAAGCCGGGCGTGGTGGCTCACGCCTTTAATCCCAGCACTTGGGAGGCAGAGGTAGGAGGATTGCCATGAGTTCAAGGCCACCCTGAGACTACAGAGTGAATTCCAGGTCAGCCTGGGATAGTGAGGCCCTACCTCGAAAAGCCAAAAAAAAAAAAGGTAAGAGGAAAATAAAATGAAAGCACATTGAATTCTACCTTCATGATGATGTCTTATTGCCGCATACCAACGTCAGAACCTACTGGCTGTTCATAAACTTTAATCTGCATAAGCCTCCCATGGGAACTGTTATAAATGCCTAATCCTTGTTCATCACCCATAATTACGGAAAGGAAACAAAGCACAGAGTCAGGAGTCTGCACTGTACTGAGTTCCACAAGAAAGTCTTCTTTATGTTATCGGGAGACAAAGCTAGGCTGGTTAATAAAATCACTGGGGTTTGTGCATTTAGTTGAAATCCACTCATTTAGACCTCTCTCTCTCTCTCTCTCTCTCTCTCTCTCTCTCTCTCATTCTCTCTCAAATCTTAAGCATGAATCATCTTGTGAAATCATTTACAGATTTTGCATTTAAAATTGTGTCTTCACTCATTGTGTTTCCAGTAAGCCTCTGACATTTCCACAGTCTATTTTCTAGCTAACATCTGTGGGGATTGCTTCTTCCAACACTAGCAGTCTGTGTGCAGCCAGTCACAGAAGGAGAGCATCCGAATGCTATTCTTCCATAATTGCTGCCAGTGGAAGAGGGCACCGCTGTGCCTGATGTGGACTCATCCCTGAGAGTGTGCAGTTAGAACAGAGCTTGAGAATTAAAACAACAAGCTCTTCATCCTTTCAGTTTAGCCAGATTCTCGACTTCTGTCTTTAATTTGGAAAGTGAGCAATCTCAAAGTGAACAAATCCACCCAGGACACACAAGCCACAGGCCATCTCTTCCTGTCGCTGCACCTTGGCTTCAAGGGACTGCCAGGTGCAGAGCTAATGTCACTTAGGCCCCTTGCTTAGAAGAACTGATTACTACTGAGTGGGAAATGGATGAAGATTGTGTGATTCCAGTCAATTTCACTCGTGATGGGTAAGAACTCTGCATATACTGGTGTGGCTTGTCTGAACAGCTGAAGCCCTTCCAGAGAGCTTAGACAAGGTGGAGAGAAGGAGCAGGGCTTAGAAGAAACAAGGAAACATGCAAGCATAGCGTGTTCCAACTCTTCACACGAAGAGTTTATTTTCCTTTTAAAATATGAAGTGATTAAAAGCCTCAAATGTACTCATAGTTGTATGTAAATGGCGTCATCCCCAGTTGTATCATAATGTCCCAAAATATAGAATTTATTTTCAACAGACTATGCAAGAAGATACAGGTTTGCTTTTTATTTGGGAAGAGGTCATTAGTTTTGTTTTATATTTGCTGTCAAGTGTCCATGAGATTCGGCAAAGAATGGAGACCAACATTACTTAAATTCAATCACTTTTGTCTACTTGCAGAGTGCAATGCCTAACTGTGAAATTCTATTTTGCATTCAAAGCAAAATATGAATATTATGAAGTATGGCTTCTGTGTGCTTTTGCTCCGCAGTCCACCTTTGCACGCAGCTCTAAGCCATTTCCAAGATGTTCAGGAGAAAGTTGCCCATAAAGCTTCCTTTCCCTGGACTTTGAATCTACTCTTTACCCCAAGAGACAGACAGGGTCTTATAAATGTAGTCCAGACTGGACTGGAACTCAGTCTGCAGCCCACACTAGCCTCAGCCTCATGACAATCCACTTGCTTCAGCTTCCAGAGGACTAGAACCAGAGGCCTGTGCACCACACCAAGCTCATCAGTCTTGCTATGAATCATTCTTTGACTATGTAGAAATGTTCTTCCCATAGATTTCCCTGTCCATCTCATTCTCTCTCTCTCTCAATCTCTCTCACACATACACACACACACACACACACACACACACACACACATAACCCTCTTCCTCTTTCCCTCCCTGTCTTAATTTTGTAGCTGTCTTTAATTAGTACGTTGCCTTTTTCAACATCTCCCATTCATTTTGTAACAACGTGCATATTTCCCACTGGCCTCACTACACTCACTCTGAGAAGATCACCAGAAAATCAAATATTAATAAGAAAAATGCCACCCCACACTCAGTAGCTCACAATATTCAGTATTGTTGATCATAAATTATTTTTTCTTAAAATAATTTTCAAATACTGCACCAACCAACATGTACGCATAAATATGTCTGTGTTATGTTCACTTAGAGTTCTTCAGGAGTGATATGGTAAGCCATATGTTAGTTCTGGTTTTAGATATGGAGGAATCAATACATTGATTAGGATAGTGGTTACACTAAGGTTCATTCTAGCAGAGTGTAAATGTTCCGTTTGCTCTACATTCCCACCAGTATTTGTTATCCTGTGTTTTCTGGATGACAGGCATTCTGACTAGAGTGAGATGGAATTCCCAGACAGTTCTAATTTCCATTTCTCTAAAGGTTGAAATTGTTGAACAGATTTTTTTTAAAATATGTTCTCTAACCATTTGGATTTTCACTTTTCAAAACTGTCTATTCTATTCTTATTGCTCATTTAAAGCAAAATAAGCTAGACTCAGAAAATACCACATTTTTATATACAAGTGTAGATTTCGATTTGCATGTGTGGGTGTGCTTCTCATGAAACTAGAATGTGGTATAAGTGAAGGGAGAGGTCTTAAAAGACGGAGGAGGGAGAATCAATGAGAGGATAATGCAATGACTTTCATATGAAAGGGGTATATATTTGTGGGGAGGGAAATAGAAAGAGGCAGAGAAGGGGAGGGAGTGAGCAGTGGGAAGAGAATGAGAAAGAACAATGTATATTTATATATAGGTATGAAAGCATCTTAATGAAGCCTGTTACATTACTTGCTAACTTAAAAATAATTTAAAAGGAAAGCTATAAATAGCCTTGGATTCTGTGATTTTACTCTTCTCGATTCTCCATCTCTTTTCACCCCTCTATTCTAAGGTTTTTTTTGCCTTTATTTAATTTAAATATTGGCCATTCTTGGATTTTTTTTTAATATTTATTGTCCATAATGAGTTACATTATTTAGTGGGCAAACCATGTGTTGTTATCCCGAATTCCCCAATTCCCCCCCTCCCCATCCCTGATCAGTTGTATATTCTCCTTCGTGGGCTCTCTGTATTAGTCCTTGTGGCAAGGGATCCTGTATATCTTGGATTTTTTTTAAGCTGAGCTCTTTCCTATTAAACAATAATGCTCACAGATCTTACTCTAAGTACTATGCTGTTGACATTAAATATAACACAGATAACAAACCATTGATGAAATACTAAACTGGACCTCTGCCTTCTTATTAATTCCATTTTAGTCAATTACTAGTGAATTAACTGTGTGTGTGAGCACGTGTGTGTGTGTGTGTGTGTGTGTGTGTGTGTGTGTGTGTGTGTGTGCATGGGGGTGTTGTGTATTGTGTGTAAGATCCCACATGCCACAGCTTGTGTGGATTGGTCAAAGGGCAACTACAAGTTGCGTGAGCTCCACCTACCTTGTGGTAGCGTGTATTGCCACTGTAAATGAATTGCCAGGCTGCAGGAAGCATCAGACTTAGCTGACATGTGAGCTTCAGTTCTCCTGGCTCCTCCTCCCATTGTAGTTGGGTTGTGAGCAGGGATGATGTGCCACTTCACTAACTGGGTGTTTGGGAATCAAACCCTGGCTTCTAAGCTTTGCAAGCAAGTTCCTCAAAATACTGAGACACTTCTCCTGCCCCTTATTTCCTATTGTGAACCCATTTCAAATGTGCTCTTTTCCTACCTTAGTCCATTTGAGTAGCTCTAAGGAAATAACAAAATCTGTATGGATAACAGAATACAAAACATTATTTCCCACAGGGCTGTTTGAGATCATGAAACTGGTTTAGGTGTCTCGTGATACCCAAGTCCTTCATGTCACACAGGGCTGACAGAGGCACTGATCCTGTTCATGACAATTCCCTCATGAAGTCCTTACCATTTCCCTTCCTGATATTTCTGATACTCTCACCCTGTGGTTAGTGTTCAGGGTATGCAGCTTGGAGAACATAAACTATCAATCAATTGAAAGTTCCTGCATTTCATTTTATCTTTCAGGAACAGACAACATCCATTCCTCCCCCAAATTTCAATATGCCAAAGTCAACTTTGATTCCTTCCTTGTTATTAACTTCTGCATCTGAAAATAAAACCATACCCACATGGCTTCAATACTGACTCCCTCGCTCTCTTCATCTTCTTGTTTCCTCCATGGTTTGCTACAGGCTCCTGCGCCAGAAGAACTGGGGAAAAGCTCCGCTTTATCTGGGAAGCTGAATTCAACTTTCTTAATGTTTCCCCTACAGTTTTTATGACAGGTCCTCACTTTCCACTTTCCCACCCGCATCTTTATGTTTTTTTGTGGACAGAAACCTCTTGTGATGTGAAGCAGCATCGTTCAATAAGATGTTCAGTTTTTCATCCTCAGATAGTAAAACATTATTTCACAATAAAAGACTGTATTTTCCTTCTTTAACTTTCATAATCTATAATCCTCTGGAAAAAAATTCTTGAATTTTTAAGCTAGGTTGAGTCTGCTTCATAACTAAACTGAAATGATACAAATTAAATTATGAAAAATTCCCAAAGAACTTAAAGTGCTATATAAAATTAATCATATTTATTCCTAAATATGTTGAGAAGCAGATATCATTAGCATTTGAAAAATATTTTTGTAACAAAAATATGCTCCTTAATTTTTAAAAATCTGTTTTAGAGCAGAAATGGGCATTATAGTCCAAAAGAACTCATGACTTCCTTTTTTTAAATATAGCCTAGGCTGGTCCCAAATTCACTGTACTGACCAAGCTCACCTAGAATATGACATCCTCCAGCTTCGGTCTTTAGAGTATGGGAACTATGAAGGTGTGACATTTTGCCTGACCTTAGAAACTTTAGAATCTAGTGAAAACATAGACCACGGATCCGAGAGAGAGACTCCAAGAACTTCAACCCCCTCATGGTGAGGGTGAGATGTATAATACATGGCCATTCAACTCAGAACCACTATGATAATGATAATTAGAACTCAGAATCATGTCCTAAAACAAGGACACTTTGTCCAGTTGGTTTTCAGTCTTTGTACATAAAAATATTTTAATGAAGTATATGTGGCAATTACTAAATAAATAAACTGCTGAAATCTACAAACGCATTCTGACCTAAAAATGAGAAAAAAATTAAATATCAGATCTGGGTTATAATGAGGGTGGAAATAAGGATTATTTTTAGTAGAAGACAAAAGATGGAAGCTTAAAACCATTGTGCCTACTTAGACCCAGCAGAAAGAAAACTATTATTCCAAAATCTGTCATACCTTCATTGAGACACAGATGTTTGCTCATGCTATTGGCACAATAAACTGTTGGGAAATCTAAGACGGGTATTTCAGCCAGTTGTTCCAGGTTGTGTGCGGATTTTAGCTTACATTTGAGTATTACCTTGGGAACAAATCAAAATTTGTAGGTCTAACCTCCAGAAATCCCACAATGTTCTCATAGTAACAGAGCCTCATTTAAGTAATGATATTGAATCAGAATATTTTAAGATATTCCTCTTTCCCACATCTTTCCACTGTACCCAAATGTTTCTAGTATAAATTCAAGGACAGCAGTATAATAATTTACAAAATACTGACTCTGAGGAGGTACACTTAGTGAATTCCAAAGCCAAATGTCCTAAAAACACTTGGAATTAACAGTCTTCATTGCTAGAGTAGGAACTACTTCCTAGCCTGGTTAATATAAACTCTCACGATGAAGGGTCTGTAGAGTATTGGGTTATGGCCCAAAGTAAGAAGAAAATAAGTATGTAAATATCTATGAATTGATACTGACAAACAAGAATAAATACATTAAACAAGAGGTGCATTCTGGGATGATTATAAACATTTTTGTTGATATGTTGAAAATGGGAGAGGAGCCTAACTAAATTTGACCTCTCTATAATAAAAAATTCGGACAGTAAGAATGGAAAGAGGTAGGAGTTAGAGTCACTACCTACATTTAGCACTTCTATTATTCACTTGTAGGCTTGTTTTTTATTTTTAATTTAATTAATTTTTTTGAAGCAGGGTTTCACTCTAGCCCAATCTGACTTGGAATGTGCTGTGTAAATCAAACTGGCCACAAACTCACAATGATTCCCCCTTTCTCAGTCTTCTGAGTACTGGGATTAAAGACATGTGCCACCAAGCCTGCTAATTATGTAATTTTGGTATGATGTAATGAAAATAGCACTTTTGTTCTGTATTCTTCATTGTAGAGAACCATAATTTTATGCTAATTATGAAAAAAGACAAGCAAACAAAAATTGTTGTACAAAATGAGTAGCACACCTCAAAACTATCAAGGTCATTGGAAAAAAAATAACTGAAGAAAGTGTCACAAACAAGCTAAGTTATGTTTGTTTTCTAGTTCTTCCATGACAAAATACACAAACCTGGGCATCAACAATAAAAACAATTGCCGTGGATCTGGAGATTATGTGTTCTAGATTAGGATTGGTTTTCAGGGTATTTTACAGGGAAATCTGTCCCACGCTTCTTTAACTTCAGGGTTCCTTAGACCTGTATATTCCTGTACCTGCAGAAATATCACCTGAGTGTCAGCCAAATTTTTGTCTTTTTAAATTTATTTTTATTTCCTTTTTTTAATATTGTGAGATTATTTTTCAGGAAAGCTCTGGATGTATTTAGGAGAAGTATTTTCTATGTAATTTTTAAACAAAAAGTGTCAATTTTTGAGGACATTGCATGCGGACATTTGTGCATTTCTTGAGCTTTAAGGAGATTTTAGCTCCTGAACTCCTGAGTTTGAATGAGTCTATGATTTAATCTGGAACTTCTAAACAGCCTCACTCTGAGATGAACTGTTTTAATTCAGAGGAAATTATTAAACAACAAAACCCTTTGTCTTCCTCTGGCCTCTGATGTGTGTGCATGGGTATGCAACTGCTGCACATACACATGCACAAACACATATAACATGCACAAACACATGCAACAAAAGAACCAACTTTAATATTATGTTTGGAATTGACAAAGAGTTTGAACAAGAAAAAGTAATCTTTGTTTAACTTCTTGACACCTATTCAATGGGCCTTTCCTATTCAGTAGAACTGTTTTTAAGGAAGACAGATACATAGGGCAATCCTAACAGACCAGTAAACCAAATATAAAGCACCACTCCATATTTTTGTTTGATCACAAATAAACAACAATATCTGAACCCATAAAATGGTGAAAAACAACCTGTATTCAGGCTTCTTGAGATAGGATTGCTCTTTGATTTAAAAATTAATTCTTGTAGTTTTCTCTTGCTTTTGCCCAAAGTATTATTAAACCAGATTTGGAAAAGTATAGGAGCCATAGACATGACTGATAACAAGGTCTCAAGAGAATATTCCCTCCAATACCTAAAAAACCCATATGCATGGCTCACAGAAGCACAATTACAATGACTCTTCCTATCATCAATGGGTGAATGGACTAAAAAATTGTGGCATGTATTTTCAATACTAACAGCCTTTTAAAGAAGGAAATCCAGTAATTAGCAGTGAAATATTTAAATTTGATGGTAATTATGCTTAGCTAGTCAGAAAATGGCAACCACTTCAAGTTCTCCTGTAAGAAATCTTAAAATAAAGTCAAATTCACAGATGCAGAGAGTAGAATTTTGGATACCAGAGGATTGGTGAGGTTGAAATGCAGACATATTGGTTGCAGGGTATATTTCAATTAAACAAGGAAGACACTGTTGTGAGATATTATGCATAGCATAAAGCTTTATGATGATATATGGCATACTTGAAATGTTCTAAAAAATGACTTGAAATAGTTTAATTTCAAAAATAATCATGTGAAATTATGATTCCTGTGACTTAATCACACATTAATTTATGAATATGTAGAATTGTTATTTTTTCAATTTAATTTGATAAAAATATCATTGCATATCAGCCATTCCCTTGCCAGTATGCAGAATTAATTCAATATCAAAACAGAATTTTCACATTTGTTTCAGTAATTTAAAATACATTATCTCATTAGAAGTATTACACATTTTACACATTCAAAAAAAAGAAGTATTACACATTATATCTTTATGCATTCAAGTTTTTAAAAAATTATTTATTCATTTTCAAGGAGAGAGAGAGAGAGAGAGAGAGAGAGAGAATGAGAGAGAGCGAGAATGCACCAGGGATACCACCTTGTGGGTCTGGCTTATGTGGGTACTTGGGAATTGAACCCGGGACTTTAGGCACTGGAGGCAAGTGCCTTAACCTCTGAGCCATCTCTCCAGCCTCTCATTCAAGTTTTATAACTCACTCAGAGGTAGAAAAGAGCTACCTGTTCTCTTGTCTAAACTACAGATCCTGCTACAACTCCAGAATAAGTTATCTCGAATAGAAATATGTATTAGAGACATCAGATGATTTTGATGAATTTAATAACCAATCTCAACCAAGATCCTTAAATCCCAAGAGAGTTCATGCAACTAATGAATACTGACGTGTTATACATTTTAATTAACAGTGAATGGTATCTCACAAAGTAATTCCTGCTCACATTGTATGGTAGACTTAATTTGTTACCAAACAAACACCTGTGCTCTATAAATACAAGAGAATACAGTGTTATGAAGATTGTATTTATAACACGGAGGAGGCACAACCTTCTCGAGACTGATAACACTCTTGAACTGTGAATTTCCTAAGCCTGGCTCCATGGCTAAGTGTTGATCCAGTGAGTAACTCGGCTAAGCATCCATGTGTCTGCTCTTTGTCTATATGAGCCTCTGGTCAGCCATGAGCACAGAGTGATTTTACCCACTTCTGTCCTCTTGCATCTGTTCCAAGGGATGTCATGCACAGCAAATTAAGGATCTAAAGTACCAAGCTTGCACAGGTGTTTGGGTTGCAAGGTTTCATTTTAAGCAAGTAATTGAAAAATAATCTTCATCTGGCCGCACAGAAATGAAGCAAAATGTTCTATTCCATATTTGCTTAGTTCCAGAGAGGATAACATTGTCATTCGCATTGTTTATTTTGTAGCCTTTGCTTGTAGAGTAATTATATGCCTTATTTTTCCATTACCTTTTCTAACTTATGTGGAAAACTAATAAAAGAAATACAACACATTTTACCACGGTGTATATGGAGTGTAAAAGTCTCTATTTCTGCTTCAGAAACTCATAAGATAAGGAGACGTGAAATGACCTGGTATCTAATCTATTTGCCATCAAAATTAATAAAAAATCACATTAGAGGGTTTCACATTTTTGTCTTGTTCAGTTTCTGTTTTTAATAATTACATGGAAATTGAGAAGCATAGCAATGAAAAAAAATCAGACCAACCTTTTCTTTTTGATGCGCAAAATTCTCGGGAGTCATTTTTATACCAAAGAACACTTTAATATCATATCTTTTACACTTTCAAACAGGTTATAGATTTTCCATGGTTTCATCTCTCAATCAAAGCCTATCATAAAAACATGTGTGTTGACTTGAGCCTTGATGTAAAATTTAGTTTAACTCTTTTTTCTAGTAATAGGTTTGTCAGTGGCATAGCAATTTTCCTGTCACTGAAACAAGTGGACCCTCGGATGCCCTGCTCACCAGAGTATAAAATTATTGTTTACTTCATCGTGATTGTTCAAGTCAACAAAAGTTAATTTAGAGAGAGAGTGGGGAGAGTGCCCTCTCGTGCAAACACATTACATTCTGCAGAGATGACATGGATTCCTCGTCAGCTATGATAGCTCACACACTAGTTTTTGAAGCTTTATTCTAAAGAGTCACAACTACAGATGCACAACCAGACTGCTTTCAGCCCTGGAACAGGCTGCATGCATCCCAAGAGGAACATGAAACTGAGCTCCGACCCAAAATACTAGGCATTTCTCTGTATTTTTAAGTACCAAATCGAGACACGTACATGATGGTTGGAGTTGTATCTTTTTTTAACCCATAACTTAAGTATGCAACTCTTATCACATTATTAATAGTTCAGTCGCTGTATCTCAGATGACATTGTTACTTAAGGAAAAGGGGATCATGAGATGAATCCAAACACTTTCTGAAATAGCTCAATGAACTCAGGTTATATTAACTCACCAAACTCCAGGAACATCCCCACATGCATGCTTGTTTTATTAAATGATACATCATGAGATATGTGCATCTTGTTAATATCTTAAGTCTTGGTGGATAATTTATCAATTTTTAAATAATAGGCATTTTGAAAATGAAAGTTTCTTTTGACATTATTCATTTATGTGCAGTTTTATATTCAATTTAGCATTGCTTACATTTGAAATTAGAGATTAGCTGCAGAAAACAGAAAATGGGTTTCCTGTTGTTTCATTGACTTTCAGGGTTCAGGTTTGTATGTGATGAAATGAAACTGTGCTACCTTACACCTGCCAAATTGCTTTGGCAGAAGAACTTTCCTTACTCTACACTTTCACTCACAGAATCATATTTTCTTCTCTTTTTCATTTACTTCCAGAATCTTAGTTAATAGAAAGAAACATTCTTCATCCTTGGAGTTCTAATAGTTGCTATACTTAGACTGCTGCTAGCACATTTTGATTGGGCTACCAAAATTTAACAGTTGGTAATCCCACTCATTTCTAGCCAAAGGGAGCCATCAGCTTTAATGAGTCAGCCACCCTTCCCTACTTGAATCAGATTGGCAATCAGCTTCCTGATAATTGGATTAGTAGACTGCTATGAGTTTCAAATTTCTTTGTCAATTTGCATATTCATACAAGTTTTGCTTCTCTCTGCTTCATAACTTTTATGCATACTTACTTACATGATAGACTTTCAATTTATAAGTGAGTGGCCATCCCAAAGAGAATTTGATTGATTTGAGTGAGCTTATATTTCCATGCTTAAATTTCATAATTTAAAGAGACTGATCAATGTGATTTATTTTCATGCATTTATGTAAATGCAGTGTAACTTGAATGCAAATACAACTTGTTATATATACATTTAATTCTGCAATAAATCAGACTGTTCTCTAGCAGTTAATTTTTTAAATGTACATATTTTATAAAATCATGTTTCATGTTGCTGCAGAATTTGAAAAACAGCTTCTAGGTTTTTCTGTTATAAATTATCAATGTGTTAATTAAAAAATATAATCCACTATTAAAGTATGGCTTGATGTGCTATATTATTTGATATGTCTCAACTCTTTTCTATCAACTTCTGAAAT